>APFE030237327.1:37847-72180 GCA_000404065.3 Pinus taeda
TGTTCATTTATGTAATGTAAAGGAGGTTACCCCCTCGAAGAGGCTGAATTCTAAGGCGTTGATCTATCTTTTCTATCTTTTCTTGAGTTGGTTTCATAACATTCTCGGAGCCAGTCACTCAACCTCGCAGTGAAATTTGTGCAATCTTGCTCATAATTTCCCAGGTATGTGTTGTGACCTTCCTTGGGTTTGCTTTGTTTTCACTAACATATTTATTGCCATGAATGCTACTTGTTTCCAAACCTTTCAAGTGTTTTTCTGTCTCAATGGCTTCCATGAGAACAGTATCCCAGGACACTCACGGTGTTGCAGTTGGAACAACAGTTCAACAGGTGTCCTCTAACATGCCGATCTACGAAGATACAAAGTTGTATCTAGAAAATGACATCAAATTGAAGTGGAAAGAGGTGAATGAAACATTCACAGGTACTTTTGGGGAATACCTTGAAGACTGTTAGGTGTATGTGAACATTAATTAGTTTGACCTGTATCGGATTTCATGTAGATACCCCCCGTTCCCATGTACCGATATGATTCACTGGATCGTGTCCCACACAAAATCTGAAATGATGACTTTGAGCAGTGTCAGTGGGAAGAAGCTTGCAACCTTCTAAGCACTAGACTATGATGAGATGTATTAGATGGATGAGGCCATGACTGTCATGACCCCTTCATTGAACTTTCCCAATAACAAAGGTCATTCCAGAGATATTCTGAAGGATTGGGTAAAGGACCTAGCTCGTTTCAAGATGACCCCTAGCCAGGTCTATAAGATGAAGATATTGAGGAAGGCATACCAATAGTTGGTCATATTCGCATGTCAATTGAGTGGCCAAGAAAGCACTGAGACCTTCCCCCAAAGTTGGGTGGTCACGCTAGACCAACTACCTAGAGAAGGAAGACCATGCAACTGGTCTGGCATACTGGCTCATCAGCTGAAGGAGTAAGTAACAAAGGGTCGATAGTAACCCAAAGGAATGCATGTAGATATTTATATGTACACCTACAATTTAGATGCATTTTATGCCCAACATGAGTTTCTAGGCTTACAGTGGGCATGGTCATCGGCGGAGACTGTTGTGAGCACATATTTCAAGCTATTCTCTAAGTGCAGCTTTAAAGGAGTGATCAAACTGCTATCCAACCATCTTGTTGCCCTAATGTATAGGTTGATATTTGAACAGGATCCACCCTACATATCAAAGGAAGCGATGAAGGCATTGTTAGGCATTGCAGATTGGTATGCCTCACCAGATGACACATTCATCTGAGTGTTCAATGAAGAGAAGCTTTCGCATGTTATGCCAAAATTTTCTTTGGATGTGCTGGTCATGCAGGAAGTAGCATATCATATCTCAGCAAGATTAACATCTAGGCTACAATGGAAGAAGAAGGCACCTTGGCCCAATCTTCCATTACAGATCGGGTTATATGATATCAAGAGAATTAACCAAGAGGATGTCGAAGCTGAAAAAATGAAGAAGTACCTATTCGACCTCCGAAGCTTCAACCTGTATGACCCACATTGCATTATCAAGGACCACTGCATGAGAGTTTAGTTCAATTGGAACCATGGGGCATTTTATTGGGCCGAGGAAGACTCATGGAGGTATTTTTACCATCATTCCAGACCCAATGAACATGTTGTTTTCACCGTAGAATGTTGAGCACGACATCATGAAGCAACACCACAAAAAACACCAACAGTAGAAGTAGTAGTAGAAATAGCAGAGGCAACAGAGCCAAGGATACCTGCACGCAACAAATGGAAGAGAATGATTGTCGACCGCATGGAGGAGGAACAAAACTGCAAGTTTTGAGAAGATCCACTCGTAGAACAAGAAGATATTGCTATTCAACATAAGAGAAAGCTGTGCAAAAAGCGAATCGTGTGAAGGGAGAGAGATAAGAAGAGAATGGAAGAAACAGAGAATGGGTTGAATGAGATGTGGGAGCAACTCTGAAAAGGACAAGAGTTGCGCCAACAAAAGAAGGAAGTGCAACAACGACAGACTTAGCATTGGGCACATCACATGCAGAAAAACAAAGCAACACCCATACAAGTAAGTTATTCTTATAAGAAGCTAGCATCAGGTGAATAGGGTGAGCCACAGCATGGGGAAGACTTTTCTCATGAGATAGAATAGGCTTTTGAATAGTTGGATGCAGACGTGGAGCAGCCAGAATTGGAACAGGACACTAACCTCATGCCTCACCATAGAGAGGTTGACTCACCCACTGTAATGCATCCAGATGATGAGCAAGTATTGAATGACCAAAGATGCACTGAGACCCTTGGTGGTCAACCAGAAGCAAAGATGTGCGACAACTCCTTTGATGAATCTCAACATAGAGTTGTGCACCCTGACAGAGTATCGACTCTAGAGGACCAAACATCCCCTGAGCAAGTTGAGGAACAAATGATCATGGTCGAAGTGGACAAAGACCCGACTTCTTTGGCCAATGCAACTAGATTATATGTTGAAGCCACTAGCTCCAGTGTTCACTTCCACATAGCTGAGAACGTGTGAATGGATAAGGAACTACAGGTGGCCAAGCAGGGAGGATACTTGGTGACAATGTTCGCCCAAGATGAATTAAAGAAGGCAATACCAAAGGAAGTGTTGTCCTTGGACACGATTATTCATGCATTGTACTCCAAGTTCAGTACCATCCATCAAGTAGTCGTTCATCTTCACGGATGGTAGCAGCCATGCGTGAGAAGATCTCGCATCTTGGAGAACATATATGCTGTCGTTGATAACATTCGATCATGGATGATGAAGTATGAAGGAGCCCCACTTCATTTGCCCAAGATGATGAAGGCCAATGCAGTTGACCTGAAAGCATGTATCTAGAGTTAGATCCGGAACAAAGAAGACCCATTGCAATTCATCACTGGACTTCAAGCTTCCCATGTATGAGTATTCAAGAGCATTGTGGATATTGTGCACAAATATGCGATTCCATCACTTGGGACTCTCACCCAAGCGAAGACCAAGAAGCAGGCCCAACAGGAGATTGACTCATACTTCGACGAGTTGATGTGCATTACCACCAGTCTAGACTTTCCTACTAGTGTAGACATCATGTGCAAGTATGTTGTTGGTATGACCACATTGAGGACATTGTTGTGCATTCTTTTAGATGATTTGGATAGAGGATCCCAAGCAGTGTACCTGAATTCCATGGAGGCAAGGTTCAATATCTAGACATATGTCACAACGGAACACATGGACACTATCAAAGACTACCAATCTTGGCACCAATATGTTACTATTAATCAACATGAGGATGTTGAGCTGTTGGATTTCTATAGTTGTCTAAGTTAGAGTGGTGTCCAGTTTGGCTTATTTAAGCCATTGTTCACATGGGTACATGTTCTTTATATTGTTGAGTCAAATCAAGTGTAAGTAAAAGTATCAAGAGTGAATGTAATAGTCATAGAGTAGGAGAAGAGTCATGAGGGTAGTTGAACAGTCACAAAGAGGAATGTCAAGCGTCACCCCACCCTTCACTATAAATAGTCTGTCATAACTCATTGTATAGGCTTTTGGTCAGCCAAGCTTCTATTAAGACTATCTTGAAGAAGAATTGGACAATATTGTAATGCACCTTGGCTTCTCCACTGCAAGGAGCTAGTACATCTCTTTGGAGGAGTAGGCAGATGTGGCTGTAACATTCTAGTAATAGGGCTAGCAGGTTTACATGGTGTATTGTATGATTGTGACTTACACTTCTTTATATAACAAAATCCAACACATTTTCATGTATATGTTGTTATTGTAGTTGGACTTTTTCAGTTGCCTTAATGATATATGTTGTTTAACTTACGTACTTGTGTATGAACTGATTGACATGCAATTATATGAATCTTGTTGTTAATGTGTTGCATATGTTGTTAATGTTGTCACCATCCATGTCGACTTCTCTTCCGGATACGAGACAGACCTTTCTCTAAACCCTATTATATCAACCATCACACTTGTCTCGGACTGATCCATGAGTGTTGTTCAGGTTAACTTACCTTGTATGTTGGGACTGTCACATCCGTGTTGACTACTTTACTAGAAGTTGTTTATGTCCTTTGTGTGGTGTGTTCCTAGTAGAGTTGGGACTGATCCCTTTCAACCAGGAACTCACTTCACCTTCCTCCCCCCTTTGAGGTGTTGAAACCTCTTGTACTCATTCCTTGACTCACTGCATCGGTCACACCCTTGTTGTTAATAGAGTTATCTTACTTCCTTCTGTGTGACATCACGGTCAAGGCATTACCTTACGACCCACAACTGGGACTCCTACACCAAATGATTTGCGGTCTAATTGGGAATTCTTACCGGGGAGATCCCCTTGACATGTTGGCAGGTCCATCGTTGTCAACATGAACCAAAATCGAACGTGGAGGTTTTGATATGGTGTTGTGAACCAAACAGACAAGTATATTTCTCAACCTAACAATCACAAAGATGAAGTGAAAGAGTGTCATGTTCAAGAGTGAATCATTGGCAATATCAACTAAAGTATCCAATTTTCTCAATTTCCCAATCAGTTTTGACCAATACATCTTTATTTTCTAACACACTTGAGGAGGATAACACATTCTTGATATGTAAGTTCATCATTCAAATGAGTCCCTCTAACATTAACACATTTATTTTGTGAGGATGGCATCAGGTTTAGGTTCTGGTCCTAAACAGGGTTGCCAGTGAAAAGGAAGGCTTGTATTCGAATCCCAGTTCAAACATTATCAGCTCTATTTATTAATACAATGTTATATTTTACTAATGAAACCAGCTGGAACTTCAGAAAAGGAAAGCAGTTGTTTAGTTGACTTCCCAATATATGTGGGAGGTCAATCTCGAGTTCGATTCTCGAAATGCCCCTAGCCTCAAAATTACAGTGCCTTATTGCCTTAATAATTTGTCATCATTATTATGAATCAAAATCAATTTGTCCTTGCAACCTCTTTGAGTAGATTTGATTCTGACACTTTTACCCATTGGCCTCTTTTACCAGGCAACACATGTAAGGTATAAATCTTCAACTTCTTATATTCCAATATTGCATTGAAAATCTAGCATGTAACTTTTTATGGTATATATATATATATATATATATATATATATATATATATATAATCATATATGGTGATTCTACTTCTTCTGTTTCACTTCTTGGACGCTTTCAACATCTTACAAGTGATCTCCAAAGGACACTAACGAAAGATAAGCATATTGTACTCAATATTGCCTCACCATTTCTGACTCTTAAATTTCACTCATTACAAAACATTGCTAGCTCAATCCTATTTGTCTAGTTATTCTTCGATCCGACAAAAACATATTTTTAACGAACTTGTTGTAGTTGCAACAACCACCCATTTGTTGAATTGGTGTTTTAACAAGAAATAGCGACCGTTCTTTATTGACTCCCTTTTTTACTAGAACTTTGGTGAATTATGACTTTTTTGTTCTTTATTGTTTGGATCAGGGGCTTTTGATCATGTTGGTTTTGATCATGTTTTTGCACACCCTCGGTTTTGGCCATTATGATTGACACTTTTGAATTATTGTCACCTCTTCACTGTGTTTTGTGTTCATGGAAACATTTTCATATTAGTCACGAGAAGGTGATGTGGAACCTTTGGTTGCCACATCATCTTACTTTTTGCATTTGATTTCACTAGTTGACATTCCTTCCTGATAACTTAATGCATCGTACTCACAATTTGAAAGATTGATTACTTTTATTGTTGTGGTGCCTTGATTCAAGACCTCCCTCCTTTAAGTTAACTGACGAGTTGTGGTTTAGTCATGAGCTGAAGACATGTAAAATAATTTGTAAATATTAAGTATAAATATAATACCAATAAATATAAAGAAAATAATAAATATTTTTCTCATGTATATATTATGTCATTTTATTGTAAATATAAACAAAAAAATGTGTTCATATAATTAATTATATATAATATATTCATTTATATTTGTAAAACACAATACCATTATAACCAACGATTCTGTATCTTACCTCACCTTTTCAAAATTATGAATAAAGCTCATATATGAAACGTCTTTTATGCATATAAACTATAATGTGACTACCATTTTCATGAACAACACAAATTACAAAAAACAGTGGAAGCTATTCATCTATGAAGGATATGAAATATGGGTCATGCATTACGAAACATTAAGGAGGAAAGTATTAATATGTAGAAACAAAAACATAAAATCTAAAATATAATCATGCAATCACGATGTTCATTAAAGCCACGAGCATTTAGAAACTGAAATATTATACACACTTCTCCATTACATTCTCCAGTAATACTCCTGATATAAGCCACGAATAATTTAAAAAAGAAAAAACTTATTCTCAGGTTGTCTTCGTATTAGCGAAATCCTTCATTATTAAAATTTATTATTGCATTTCTATGAAGTTTGTATGGTACGAAGAAATATTTTTAGGTCGGTTGTCGTTTCTTGTTGACAAGCGGTTATGACTCTCTTCAAGCAGTTGTTTAGACTCCGAGCATCTTGAATTGGCGGTTATCCATAACAAATGTTTATTCCAAACTCATATTTAAAGAAACAAACATCATGACGTGATCAGGTAAGAAAAACTTAGAATTATACACACCTGTCAAAATAGGCTATTGGTTAGAAGCTTGCAATTAGTAACAAACCTGAAAATATTATAAATTTGGCTCGAACTGTATACTCATTCTAGATTATGTTGGTGCGCCTTACATAACAATATTCATTTTCAACGGAATATTTGAGAGAAAATAGGACCCTCAATTTCTCTGTTAATTAAAAAAAAATGTTTAATGCCAGAGGGGATGGGGGAAGAGCGGATCCTTTTGGTGCAGAGGTTCAGAATTTTGGAGGGGGCGGGAGAAGCGGAGGATAGGAGTTGCACTATTGTAAATCTGTTTTCCTATTTGAATACCGGACATTCAATTCGATTTCTAGTGAATGGGAACAATTTTTTAATCTATTATGGGTATCATGTTCCTTATTATTATTTTAAGAAATCGATTTCGTTTCTTCATACTATACTGCAAGTAAATGTCTACCAGTCGTTACCGATGAGTTTTGAATGTTATTTGTAACATGGTATGCAGAAATGTATGTATGAAGCTAGTGAAGCTAGTGAACGATAAATAGTTTTTGACAACTTTTTGAAAATAAAATGAAAAGATGTTTAATTCCAGAGGGAATGAGGGGGAACCGGATCCTGTTGTCCAGAGGTTCAGAATTCCGGGAGGGGTGAAGGACCTGCACTATTATAACTCGGGGGGACAGGAGATGCACTACTGTAACTCTGTTTTCCTATTTGAATACTGGACATTCAATTCTATTTCTGGTGAATGGGAGTAAGTTTTTCTCTGTTATGGGTATCATGTTCCTTATTATTTTAAGAAATCGATTTCGTTCCTCATACTATGTTGCAAGTAATTGTCTACCCGTAATTATTTGATGAGTTTTGAATGTTATTTGTAGCATGGTGTGCAGGAATGTATGTTAGGTTATGAATATGAAGCTAGTGAATGGCGAATAGTTTTTGAGAACTTTTTGCAATTACACATTTTGTCATTCATAGTCATGTTTTATTTTAAATTAATTGTTGGTCGAGATAACTTTGCATCTTTTCATTTACTTTTTGCTTCATATATATATATATAGTTTTGTTAATGTGTGTGAAAGCTACAAGTTCATGAGAATATTTTAATTATTTGTCTTATTTTTCATTAACGGTAAAACGTGTTTATAATGATTATTTGAATGATCTTTATCTTCAAATTCTCATTTATCTTTCCTATTTTAAACACATGTTTAGTTTTACAATAGATACTTTAGCTTGTATTTGGATGCTTTTAGTTTTAGAGTTGTTTTCAATTATTTGAGTATCTTCTCTTTACACATAGATTGGGTTTCATAGTAGGATTTTGTTTAATATATATTGGAAAGAGTTTATTTATCGCTCTTTGTCAAAATACACAGAGATATGATGCCTAGGCTTGTTAAATAGATAAGATAGTTATAATTAGATTGATTTTTTTTTTTTTTAAATCAAAATTTTCACCTCTTTCAATAGTTGTAGTTCTCTTTTAATTTGTTCAAATCTCCTTTCATATCAGCATGTTCCGTTGTGGATAGAATGAGCCCTGGATGCAATCACATCATAAATGATCATCTCACCTAAAACGATATCATACATATGACTCTTTTTCCCCTTCAGTCTATTAATATTGATAATCACCACTTATAAACAAATTTAAGGCCATCATTGTGCATATTGTCCATATTAGGATAGTGTAGGTTATATTAACTTTAGGCTAGTCTTAGGGTAGCTGGTAACCCATTTCAACCAGTCAGGGTTTCCATCACAATGGAAAGGAGTCGAATCAGGACTCTTGCCAAGAAATTCCTCATGTGTTGAGTCAGCACATTTCCAGGAATCAAAAGAACCCTAAGAAGGAGTGGTTCAATCCCATCATGTTTGGCGAATCCATTGTTGTTTGATGCTTTTACGAGTCTAGCGGTGGTGTAACTCAACTTCTTTTTCATGTTTATAGAGTTTGAAAAAGAGGTGAAAAAGAAAAACCCAAAGGTTCCTTTCCATAAATAGTCTCTTTGGTTCGAAAAGGCAGAAAGAGATACTGGGGAGAACCTCTTAGTCATGTTCCACTAAGGTATTCCTTTTTTGTAAATAGACTATCTTAGTCCAGATTAGGGTGAAACTTATACTAAATAGACATATTTTAATTTCCTTTAACGAGTTCAAGAGGACAAGTCCGTGATGACCTTTTCATGTTTATGGGGTCTCAAAAGAGTTGAAATAGGACTCTACCTGGAGGAACGAGTGGTATAAACGGTAGTAATTGGTTCCGATCATGATGGAACTACTTAAAACATGCCAAAGTCAAGAGGCTGGCTAACAAGACCACTCATTGCAATGGTTCCTCAGGAAAGGGTAAAAAACCAAGTGAAGGTGTATGATTGACCAAGCATATGGTGACAATGGAAAGAAAAACCAGAGCTCATCTGGCATAAACAAGTTGGTGAAAATGGAAATCGTGTGGGATAAAATGAGAATGGTTTCATTTTTACAGGAGTTTGAAACATGGGAAACTATGCTCGAAATTGGTTTCATTTTTACACAAGATTGAAACAAAGGAAACTTATGCTTGATATAAGTTTACACACCCTCAACATAATGGCTCAATTTTAGGCACATGCCCGCTAAGCTTCATTTCATTCACCAAAGTAGGCTATTGGTTACTAACATGTGGATGGAATGAAGGTTCATATATGAGATGAAGTGATAGACTTGACAGGGAATTTACAAGATCCAATCAAAGACTCAAATTGGAAGGGGATTTGTTTCATTTTTTAATGAGATTGACGCAAGAAAAGAACTATGCTCATGGACCTTGTTTCATTTTTTAATGAGATTGATCGAAGAAAAGGAACTCCGTTCCCAGAACCTTGTTTCATTTCGTAAGGATCTTGACACAAGAAAAAAAAAATCTCCAGGAACCTTAATCATGGACACTAGGAGGCTATGGCTTCCAAGAGGTTCTCATCAAGTGGAAGAAGAATTCTATAGGAAGGATACATATCAAAGGAACCAATGGAAAGATTAGGCTCCAATGCCCATGGTAAATGATTCCCCATATCACCTACAAGATCATTAGTAGCCACAGGCATGGAATAGGTTGACACATAATTAATCTATGGAAGGGGAGATACCACTTGAATATAAATACCATTTATGGGATAAGGTTGATTAGGATTCAAATTAGGACCAACGAATGAAAGTTGGTCAATGGTCATGATTCTTCCTTCATGTGAGAAACAAATTACATGAAAGTGTGAAGAGGCAAGAGCTCCCATGTCATTAAAATAGTCAATTCCATGGAGTAAATTAAAATCCAAAGGGCCTTCGACCACCATCAAATTGATATAGATAGTATTTCCTCCCAAAGGAATAGGAAATTGAGGAAGTATCTGTAACGATTAACTGGTTCCTCTATTAAAAGCCAACAAATTATGGGTAATGGTCACAAGTTGTAGAGAGCCAAAAGCTTTCCAAATAGTTGAGGACAAAATGCTAATATATGAACCTTCACCTATAAGTGTTCTAGGTATGACCAAATTAAAAACATGTACTATGATCTAGAAGGGCACATAAGGAGGAAGATGATATCATACCTGTCGACTCTGATCAAAGGAAGTGACCGCACTACATGGAGGGGCTATCATGGTAATGGGAGAACTGCCCCCTTATGTTATGGGAATGAGAGAACTACTCTCGTGTGCTATGGGAATGGGAGGATTTCCCCCCTGTGCCATGGGATTAGGAGGATTATCCCCCTATGGCATTGGAATGGTAGGATTTCCTCCCAATTCATTAGAACCTAAAGAAATGAGAAGAACCTAAGTAGTATGAATTTCACTCTCTACAGGAAAGGTACGATCAAATGAAGGTGGAATCGAGTCAACCATTTTCTCAACCAATGGTTGGCTAGGATTGGACTCAAGGGATTCATTTTCAAAGAGAGTTGTATTGACCGGATTTGTATTCTAATCAATCACTTCATCAACTAGTGGATGATTAGGGGAAAGCTTCTCATAGCTAGTTGGAAGTTGCAGTTGAGAAATAGTAAGATTTCACAATAATTTAGTTGCTTCATCCATATAAAGGAAAAGGTGACTTGGATGATTCCATTCACATAAATTATAGGTAAAATTAGCTTTACCCTTATTCTCATCAACTTTATGATCACTAGTCAAAGGTCTATCACAAACATCATCTCTAGAGGCTAATGATAATGGTTGATGTGACTATGTGGACCACATCTAATACCATGGGAATACAAGGACAATATCTAAGAAGATGGTCACCCTTACATAACTTGGAAGAAAATTTAACTTTATGGGGATGATTGGAAGGTTTCTCCATACTCATTGCATTGGTAGCAATGGTTGCTTGGTTTCCCCCCTCCTTATTTTTCTTCTCATTATTCGTCATTTTGTTCTTCTTCTTCTTATTTCTTGGTTACTAGAATCAAGGCTTTCATTAGGTGATGAGAAAGAAAGGGATCAAGAAAATAGGTGAATAAGGCAAAGCGTCAAATTTAGGATCAACTTGAAATTGATGTTGTTAAGGTGGAGGAGAACATGGTTGAGGAGAAGTTTTGACTTTTATTACCATAGTGGTCGGAAACAAACAAATTAGAAAACTAATGGTAAATTCAGGAAGGTACAATGTTGCCATATAAGGAGCACCAATATTTCCAAAAGAAGGAAAAATACTAGGATTCCCATTAAAGGGGTTTCCTTGATTGGTAGAATCGGGAACTTTTTCTATTAGTCTGAACCTAAAATCCACTAAGGAGTTGTTCCACGATGAGGATGTTGTTCCATGATCAATTATTTTTTAAAATTAACAAAAAAAATATATAAAAATGGGGTAACTAGATATAAAGGTTTACCAAACAACTGTGAACTACAATATACCACCTTGGAGAACCAGGGATTTACGTACATGTAGGAAATCTCCCTGAATGTTGTGTTTAGTGTATCATAGTGTATAGGGCGGCCAAATTGGTTACCTAAGGTGAGGATAGAGACCTAGTGTGAACTTCCAAAATATACCTGAAGGTGTGTAGAAGTGCAGTTTGTGTTAGTGTTGTCTAATGTGTAACTGTATGCTGAGAGCATTCACATATACTTATCTTGCATGGAGCACCATCTGATATATCCAAAGGTACGTGGAGAATGATTTGATATACTTACATACGTAGAATGAGATATCACCCCAGAATGAAATGTTATCCAAAAATGACAACGACTATGCTTAAATACACCATAACATCTCTCTAGCCTAGACCTCTATGTGTTTTGTTAAGTTTCAAATGCTCCTTAGGTTAATTGAGTGAATTTTAGAGTTTATCTTGGATTATGTTTCGATTTGAAGGCACAAAACTCGATGTCACCTGAACACACCTATAATGAAACTAATATGAAAAGAATAACTCTTTTTATTTTCCTTTTAACAACAAAAGGCCTAACTAAGAAGGGGAAGAACAAATCAATAAAAAATGCAATAAATAAGTGATGCAACAATCGATCTCCTCAACTACACTATTCCAATAAAAATAAAATCCTTATATGCAATTCAAATAATTGTTTTTTTATTCTTTTAATGTTTCAAATGCAATAAAAACTAAGATTCATGCTAAACCGTTGATGAGAGAAACCACACAGAATAATGACTGTAATATCAATTTCTTCAAGTAATAAATGATCAAGAAAATGTTTTCCAATGACATAAATGACAAGAACAAAGAAAAATAAAAATAAATTCTTATTAAAGGCTATTGAAACCAAAAGAAAACTAAGTGAAGGATTTTCAGACACAAGGACACACTCAGAGACAAGAGGAAAACAAACTGGGCCAAAGAAAATAACATAGCAAGGAAAGAAAAGCAATTTTTTGCATCTTACAAGGATCAACGCAGGTGCAAAACAAGCATCAGTGCTTTGTAGTGCAGGTACAAAGAAGGAGAGAGTGTGCTATAGTGTTGTGTCTCCATAATAGCGGGTGGGCTAAGGAAGATTCGGCCAAAATGCGACACAAACAATCAAATGAAGCTTAGAGAAGAGATTTTCTAGGGTCAACCAAGTTATGAGTGAATCAATCAAGGTTAGTTTAATAGGCGAAAAGGGTTCTAAGGTTAAGAAAACCACTAAGGGAAAAAATAAATCTCTAGCGGAGTCACCAATTTTTTATACAAAATTTATGATTGTGGACAAAGTTGAATTCCCTAGACATAGTGGGCTGGTCTAGAAGAAAAGAAGACAAAAACCATAGATTTTTCCTTAGAGAAGTTAGAGAGTGGGAAATATCCCTACCTCGAATCTGTATCAAGCCTTCTTTTCCTCCTCACTTGTAAGCATCAATTGTATCTCCATGTGCCATAATTAGAGCATCCATACAGGACTAAAACAACCAAAAGACACACAACATCTATGTAGCATAATCTAACATCTCTATTGAATGAATCAACATGGAATTGAAATATATGAGTGCAAACATGGCACAATAAATATAGGAAAATAATATACTCTTTGTATTAATAGGAATAGGAGATAATTTATAGCCATAAATAGTAGCTAATCTTGTAGATGTCTCCCCAAGTTGACTTATCCTTCCTTGTCTCAAAGAACACGTCAACATCAACCCTAATTCATGAATATGATGACTTTTTCAGTCTCAAGGAAGCAACAAGAGGGCACAATCAATCTCCGAAATCCAACCTTGATGCTATGGATGTTGGTAAATTTATAGTAGAACGCTGGTAGTTTAGTATTTACCATTATGGGGTTGAAATCCACATATGATGGGAGGATGAGCTCAAGGGATAAGAGGTGAAGTATTCAAGGTAGGATCAGATAGGATTCAATCTTCTTGTTCCTGGTAAATATTTAAAACAACCCTTGGAAGATTCTAAAAGAGAAAGCTTCATAATTATTTTTAAGTTTCCTGAATTTATAGAATTAATGCACCTGCAGAAGGGAGTAACAAGTTTTGACCAATAATGGTGTATAAGGGAGAAACCAATATTGAATTCAGATGGCTAAAGGGATATGGTGGAATGGGGCTAAAAACATTGACTTTGAGTAATTAATCCTAGAAACTCAGACTTTTTGGAAAGGTTATACTTAGCACTTTGTGAAGGGATGATGATAACATGTTCACAGATGTTGATTGATCCTATTTGTAGGATTATTTACCATATATGATAAAATGGCATATAATAGGTAGGAAAACATGATGACAAATATCAACGATTGAGGCACATGTTACAATAGCAGAGTGAAGGTGATTGGTTTCAGGAGTATCATCTCACAACATATGGCTTGGTCAGATTTAAGAACATGATTTATGTTTTAGATGAAAGTGAGTTCAATAAGCTTATCTTGAGGAGTTTCATCTCTAGTCATATTTAGCTCACCTAAGATATTAGAATATATTGACAACAGTTAAGAATTCCTACCACTAGTTGAACCTAAAGAAAGAGGTCGTTGATTTTTTTGTGAGATGTTTGGACTATCAGTAGGAAAAATTAAAGTGTAAGCATCCAATGGTTTATTACATCCTATTCCAATTCAAGAATGGAAATGGGAGGTCATTTCCATGGATTTTATTACAAGTTTCCCAAGGACAATGAAACAACATGATTCCATCATTATTTTGGTTGAAAAGTTGAGGAAGGTAGCTCACTTCATTACAGTGAAGTATATGAATTTAGCTAGTGGGGTAACTCAAATATTCATTAAGGAGATAGTGAAATTGAATCGTATTGCCTAAAAAATTATATCAAATAGAGATGCCAAGTTCACTTCTAGGTTTTGGAAGGAGTTATTTGTAGGTTTTGGGAAAGAGTTAGCTTTTAGTACAACTTAACATATGAAAACAAATGGATAGATAAAGAGGATTAACATGATTCTTGAGAACATGTTGAGGATGTATGTCATGGATATGTAGCAGAACTGGGAAATCTATATTCCACTCATGGAGTTTGCATTTAACAATGAGTATCAGGAATCCTTAAAGATGAGTCCATTTGAAATTCTTTATGAGAAAAGTTGTAATACTCCTATTAACTGGAGTCATCCAATGAACAGGCTGTTGATTAGTTCTTTATAGACAAAGTTGTAATACTCCTATCAACTGGAGTAATCTAGTGAATAGGGTGTTTATTGGACTAGACATGTTAGTAGAGATGGAATAGGAAATGCAGGTTATTAATAGGAATTTGAAGGTAGCACAAGAAACTCATAAGAGTTATGCAGATTAACACAGGGAATTTAAGGAGTTTCATGTTGGGCAGAATGTGTACTCATGCATCAAGCCTAAGAGGATCTCCTTGAGGATTGGATCATGTGTCAAGTTGGCACCTTGGTATTATTGACCGTTTGAGATCCTTGAGAAGATTGAACCAATGGCCTCTCAATTGGAACCGCCTCCAATAGTGAAATTCCATGATATTTTCCATGTTTCATTGCTTAAGATATATGTTTGGGATGTTGATCATGTGATTAACTCGTCTCTCTTCTAGGTGGAACCAGAGGGAGAACTCTAGCAAGAACCATAATGCATATTGCAGTGTAAACAACTCATGCTTCTGAATAGAGCAATCACACAAGTTAAGTGCATTGCAAGCACTTTGGGCCTTGTGAAGCTTCATGGGATATGGTTGATCAGATGAAAGATTTATATTCTTCATTATTTGTTGGTTCAAGAAAACATTTTTTTTTGTATATGTATATGGATGTTGTAGTAAATACTACAATGAGTAGTGTTATAAAACTCCACCAAGTGGTATGTTTATTTTGTTTTTCCAACATGATGCTATTGCAAATACTGCATTGATCTATGTTATAAAGTTCCATGGGTAGTATGTTGTTCTTTAGTGGTTTTTTAGTCATAGGTTTGTAACAACCCCTGGTTGATTTTCTATGTTAATAAAATAAGACCAAGGTAATGAGATACATATTCCGAGTTGAATGTTGGGAAAAGCACTTTAGTGGGAATCACTTGTGATTAATTAATGACTATGAAAATTTGAAAAGACATTGGGAAAGGAAAAGAGGCAATAATTAACATTTATTTATGAAAATAATAGAAAATAAGAGAAAAGGAAGGTTAAGAGACACATTTTGCATGCTAAGGAAATTAGAGGAAAAATGAAGGAAAATGAAGAAATAGAGGCCTTAATGATAAAAAGGATTCTAAGCATTAGCTCATAACTTTTGTCAATTTGAGATTTTGTTAGTTCATCTTTGGCTCTCTCATTCATTCTCTCATTCTCTCATACTCTTGCACACATAGAGAAATCTTAGAAAACTTAAGAATTCACTTGGATTTGGAGAAAGAAGGCAAAGGAAATAAAGGAAGTGCAAGGAAACAATGGGATCAATAGCTACAACTGGATTAGTTTACAGGTAATAGATTGTATGTGTGATTTCCTTGCTAATTCTTGGATGCATAGTATATGTATGTGAGTCTGTGGTTATGTGCTATCATTGGCATGAATATTTTCCTAGATTGATAGTGGATTTTAGCCTTGCCTTTCCACTTCTTGGATAGCCATGGTGTTGTGGGTTTCTTCCACTTGTTTTTCCGATTGGTGCTCAGGTTCCTTGTGGTTGTGGGTTTGAACAAATGCTATAGAATCCCTAGAACAACATGGGTTGAGTTACTAATTCTTGGAGCCATACATTGGTAAAAATACTCTGGAGTGCTTAGTTGGTTGAGATACTAGTTCCTCAAGCCGCGGTTGGAACAAATGTTGTAGAACCATAAAAGGTTATGGGGTGACTTACTAGTTATTCAAGCCTTAGACAACTTTGGTAAAGACCGATCTGGTTGATGTTAGTGATTTCCAGACTGTAGAGGTGGAATCATTATGGTTGAGGGTTGAGGTGGTTTGGTCTTTGGAACCCATAGTTTGTTTTTTTTTTTGGTCTATTCCATAAGATCCCACATTCATGCTTTGAATATGGAAAAAGGGTGATTGGTTGAAAGAGAGATTTGGTTCAACCCAATCTATGGTTAGGTGGCACGTCGAAGTCCTCGACTCGGTTGGAATTTTCCCATGTTATCATGAGATATTTCCATATTGTGATCTATGAGTATGTATTAATTATGATGGTGATGTTATGGCTGATTTTTCATGGTTTCTATGTGGGTTTTTTTCTCGTTATATGTTGGTTATATGATGTATTCTATCCATGAATCTTGACATATTTTGATAAGTTATTAAATGGTTGATGAATGCATGGATTGGAAAGTGTTATTGCAACTAGCTAGAGAGGGCTTAGAGCCTTCTTGGTGATTCTAAGATGAAGACCATCATTTTATGATGAAATATGCATCCATGGCCTTTAGCTTACATGCTTTCCATATGTTTGATGAAATGTATATCATGTTTTAGGCAGTCTAGGTCAATTTTATGTTTCATGTTTGGATGTTTAGCAATACCATCATGTTAAATATGATTCTAGAAAGTTACAAGAAGTTTTTGATAGTGGTCTATAGGTTAGCATGGAAAAGTGGCTAATATCTCAACATCGCAGGCATTGAACTGGGGAAGTTAGGCTATAACCACAATAGAAGCAAGCCTATGCATGCGGTTGGAGGCCTATCATCAGACCCTTTCCTTCTTGTGCATGCAGTTGGGGTGTTGGATCAGTCAAACGGAGTTTTAGCTCAGGGATTGATCACTCATGGTGGCTGTTTAGTTCCTGAGTGATATGTAGTCCTTGAAGGATGTTAGTTTGTGTTTAGTATGTAGGACCCACTTCCATAACTGAAATTTGGAGGTCGGGTCATTTCATAGTGACATTCATCTCATTTTTACCATGACATGCTTGTGAATTTGGTTAAATATGGGAGGGGTGGTTACAAACCCAAATGTTGAAATCCAAATCTCTCTTTCTCTTGACTTGTGCTAAGAAGAATATGAACACTGTCAAGATTAGAATTAACTCTCATGAGCTTCACAGTGAAGTTGCGCATTGGAAAATTCCTAATGCGTTATCGGATGAAAGAGTGTCACATATATCATCCTAAGAAGGTTGAATATGAAAAGTATTTTCTATTAAATTCTCCATTTTATAATCACATTAGATCTAATTTTTAAAATATTTGTCACACTACGAACCTTTTTCACCTTTTAAGTTAGCATAACTATAATGGTGATTTCAATGATTTCTTTGAGCATAGAAATAAAATGTTAAAACATTATAATTAATCTCTTAACTTATTAAGACCAAATAAACCATCATCATCATTATATATTTTACAATTAACTTAAAAGATAAGTAATTCAAATTTATTTTAATAAATAAACAATTTACAATTCTAATCAACTTATGGTTGAAATCCTTCCTAACACTTGTGTTGATGGTGTTGGACTCACCAACATGTCAGGGGATCTCCCTTGTAAGAAGTCCCCACTAGAATTCAAATCGTTCGGAGTGTGAGTCTCATTAGTGGGTAGTGAAACTATGCCTTGACTGCGATAGCGTGCAGAAGTAAGCAAGATATACTTGTCAGAAGCAAGTGTGTGACCTTTTTGTGAGTGAAGAGAGATGCATGGGGAGGCTCTAACACACGGAGGGAAAAGGAAGTGTGCCCCTTAGAAGCCTATAATAGTATGCGGCCTGAAAGGAACGCACAAGTTCAATGACATCACAAACTAGAAAATAGAATAATTAGCAATCCAGGGTGATGAGTTAAATAAAAAACATGTTTCAGTGAGACTCATACAATGAAATATGTAATAGTCCATACATCAACATGTAAGTTACAACTGCATACATTTCTAAAGTAACAGAATAGTCGAACTACAATAGCAATACATGCATGAGACATGCTAGCTCTATTATATTATATAAAGGCGAAAGTTCTATCCATACATACAACCATGATAACCACTAGCCACAATAGTGGAACATTACAGTCAAGACCACCTGCTCCTCCAAAGAGATGCACTCGCTCTACACTGTGGAGAACCCAAGGCTCGTCACAATTCTCTCTAAGCCTTCTCTAAGCAATGCCTAGCAAAATCTTGGCTCCCAAATGCCTGTTCTATGAGTTGTGAGGTTCTATTTATAACAAAGGGTGGGGTGACCCTTGACATTCCCCTTTGTGACTCTTGGACTATCTCCATGACCCTTCAACCTCATTACATAACTCTTTACATTACATATGACTATTTGCATTCCACTAATGACACATGGAATTTCACTTTACATCATGTTTACAAAAATGATGCATTTCCACATATACTCATCTCGGACAAAATTGGCTTGAGTTAGCCAGACAAGACAACACTAAGACTCAGATGAATGTGGAAAGACCAACTCATCAACCTCCTCTACATGATCCTTGGTGATGAACTAATTTCATCCTAGGTAGTGCGCAATGGTGTCTACGTACTCTTTGATGATGTCCTTTTGGAAATGAACTCTTGTCTCCATTACTTTTGGGTATAGTGATTTGGAAACCTTGTCCAGCTCGTCCTGTAACATGCATAGCTTAGTCCCAAGCAAGGCTAGACCTGCGATGTACATCCACATGTTATTTGCACTGACTTGCAAATATGCACTGGCAGTTGTGAGCATCAACTGCTCAAATTACGCATCGAACTCCAGTCTGACTTGGTCCTTCTCTTTGGCCTCGATGAGCGTACCAACCGACAGGGTGTCATACTTTCTCACCATGACATCCAAACTCTTGTACAACCATGCATACGCAACCTCAACACTAATGATGATCGGTGGGAGTTCCTCATAGTTCTAGATTAGATTCCATATGCGTGCTTTGTCCAACTCTACCTATGACTTCATCATCTTGTGAAGCTAAAGCGGGGCTCTCTTATACTTCATTGTACATGTCTATACATGATCAACTGCGGCATGTATATCTATGAGTGTTCGTGCTATCTTGGTGGAGCATTATTGATCACCATGTAGATGGACCACTAACTTATGCACGATGACGAAGCCATCATACAATTTCCACGTGATTGTGTCAAGAGTCGATACTTCAGCAAGTATACCTTTCTTCATCTTGGCTTTGGTAGATCCTATTGATTGTACCTCTCTCTTCTTGGTAGCATGCAACTCCTTAGCCATGCACTCATTTTCTAGTATCAAGAACTTAACACTCGAGCTTGTGACTTTGGCATAAGATTTTGTAGAATAGGCCAAGGAAACTGGATGTCTTTTTACATCTGATACAATCACCCATTCTTCAAAGTGCGTAAGTGATGCATGCTCATCCGGGGTGCACGCTCTACGTGATTTACAACTCTGTGCTATGACTCATCAAAGGCTATGTTGTACACATCTGTTCCCAGATGGTCCTCAAGGAAAATGGTATCCCCTTGTTCACTCAGGACTTGCTCTACTGTTGGAGCTGGTTATGCTTATGGAGTGACCTCGGTTTCTTTTAGCACGAGGTCTGTATCCTGATCCTACTCTGGCTACTCCATCTCCATGTCCATCTATTCTACTATCGGTTCATCTTGTGGAGCAAGTTCCTATTACTGCAGCTGCTCACCCTATTCCTTATCTGCTACTGGTTCAGAGTCTTAAACATGTATCATTGCAGTTTGTGCTATCTATGCACCTTGGACTTCCTCTTGTTCCTATTCCTGTTCTTCGTCATGCTCATGTTGCGCCTCATTCTCTCTTTTGCGCAAACTTATTTTCTTCTTTGAGCTTCCGATGGACTTCTTGTAACATCCTCTCTACATCTTCTGGTATCTTCTTCTCTCTGTTTCTTTACATTATCCTCCTGTCACACTATCGCGTCTTTTCATCTATCTCCAAAGATGATCTATACATGAGTTAAATAAAAAACATGCTTCAATGAGGCTCATACAATGACATATGTAATAGTCCATACATCAATGTGTAAGTTACAACTGCAAACATTACTAAAGTAACTAGAATAGTCGAACTACAATAGCAATACATGCACGAAACATGCTAGCTCTATTATATTATATAAAAGTGAAAGTTATATCCATACATACAACCATGATAACCACTAGCTCCAATAGCAAAACATTACAGTCAAGACCACCTACTCCTCCAAAGAGATGTACTCGCTCTACACTATGGAGAACCCAAGGCTCGTCACACTTCTCTCTAAGCCTTCTCTAAGCAATGCCTAGCAAAATCTTGGCTCCCAAATGCCTGTTCTATGAGTTATGAGGTTCTATTTATAACAAAGGGTGGGGTAACCCTTGACATTCCCCTTTGTGACTCTTGGACTATCCCCATGACCCTTCAACCTCATTACATAACTCTTTACATTACATATGACTATTTGCATTCCACTAATGACACATGGAATTTCACTTTACATCATGTTTGCAAAAATGATGCATTTCCACATATACCCATCTGGGACAAAATTGGCTTGAGTTAGCTAGACAAGACAACATTAAGACTTAGACGAATATGGAAAGACCAACTTATCAACCTCCTCTACATGATCCTTGGTGATGAACTGATGCCATCCTTGGTAGTGCGCAATGGTGTCTACGTACTCTTTGATGATGTCCTTCTAGAAATGAACTCTTGTCTCCATTGCTTTTGGGTGTAGTGATTTGGAACCCTTGTCCAGCTCGTCCTATAGCATGTGTAGCTTAGTCCCGAGCAAGGTTGGACCTGCAATGTACATCCACATGTTATTTGCAATGACTTGCAAATATGCACTGGTGGTCATGAGCATCAGCTGCTCAAATTATGCATCGAACTCCAATTTGACTTGGTCCTTCTCTTTGGCCTCGATGAGCATACCAACCGACGGGGTGTCATACTTTCTCACCACGACATCCAAACTCCTGTACAACCATGCATACGCAACCTCAACACTAATGATGATCGACGGGAGTTCCTCATAGTTCTAGATTAGATTCCATATGCGTGCTTTGTCCAACTCTACCTATGACTTCATCATCTTATGAAGCTAAAGCGGGGCTCTCTTATACTTCATTGTACATGTCTATACATGATCAAGTGCGGCATGTATATCTATGAGTGTTCGCGCTATCTTGGTGCAGCATTATTGATCAGCATGTAGATGGACCACTAACTTATGCACGATGATGAAGCCATCATACAATTTCCACGTGATTGTGTCAAGAGTCGATACTTCAGCAAGTATAGCTTTCTTCATCTTGGCTTTGGCAGATCCTATTGATTGTACCTCTCTCTTCTTGGTAGCATGCAACTCCTTAGCCATGCACTCATTTTCTAGTATCAAGAACTTAACACTCGAGCTTGTGACTTTGGCATAAGATTTTGTAGAATAGGCCAAGAAAACTGGATGTCTTTGTACATCTGATGCAATCACCCATTCTTCAAAGTGCATAGGTGATGCATGCTCTACGTGATTTTACAACTTTGTGCTATGACTCATTTAGGGCTATTTTGTACACATCTATTCCCGGATGGTCCTTAAGGAAAATGGTGTCCCCTTGTTCACTCAGGACTTGCTCTGCTATTGGAGCTAGTTATGCTTGTGGAGTGACCTCGGTTGCTTTTAGCATGAGGTCAGTATCGTGATCCTACTCTGGCTACTCCACCTCCATGTCCATCTATTCTCCTATCGGTTCATCTTGTGGAGCAAGTTCCTATTACTGCGGTTGCTCAACCTGTTCCTCATCTGCTACTGGTTCAGAGTCTTAAACATGTATCAGTGTAGTTTGTGCTATCTATGCACCTTGGAATTCCTCTTGTTCTTATTCCTATTCTTCTTCATGCTCGTGTTGCACTTCATGCTCTCTTTTGCGCAAACTTTTGTTCTTCTTTGAGCTTCTGATGGACTTCTTGTAACATCCTCTCTGCATCTCCTAGTATCTTCTTCTCTCTGTTTCTTTACATTATCCTCCTGTCAGATTTTCGCCTCTTTTCATCTATCTCCAAAGCTTCCTTTTCCACAATTGGATCTTCCTTGAAATTATAGTTTTGCTCCATCTCTATTCTTTCGACAATATTCCTATTACCTTTATCTTGCAAAGTTTTTCTTCTTGCTATTCTTGTTGTTTCTGCTCCCTATGGTGTTTTTGCCTTGAGTGCTACTAGCCACTCTACTACCATGTTTCCTGGTTCATTAAGCCTAGAGGATTTATAAAAATATCTCCATGGGTATTCCTCTGGCTAATGACATGCCCCATGGATCCAAGAATAGTAAACTCACACAGTGGTCCATGCCAAATCCATGTGGTTCATACAGATTGAAACTCTTGGTGCTAAAATTAAACTTCTTGAAGTCTACGACCTCAGCATCAACTTCTTTGAAACTCCTAATCATGTATAAGCCAATTCACATAGGAAGTGTAGTCCATGGTACCTTCTTCCTTTTGTGAGGCGTACCAATCTGCAATGTTTAGTAATGCCCACAATGCTTCTTGGGACATGCAGGGTGGATATTATTCAATGATCAGTGTGTACAGAGAGGCGATGAAATGGTTAGATATTGTAGCCATTACTCCATGGTAGTTGCTTTCTGAGAGAAACTTGCAATATACATTCACAACACTCTCTGAAGGTGTGCATGCCCAACTCATGCCATAAAACTATGGATAGGCATAGATTGCATCAAACAAGTAGACAAACATGAAGAATATTGCTTCTTGATCCTTGGGTGGACTTTGGGCATTGGCTATATGCAATTTTAGTTGGAAAGACAACATATCAGACCAGTTGAATGGTTTTCCTTCACTTACCATTTGA
Source organism: Pinus taeda (assembly GCA_000404065.3). Taxonomy (NCBI): domain Eukaryota; kingdom Viridiplantae; phylum Streptophyta; class Pinopsida; order Pinales; family Pinaceae; genus Pinus; species Pinus taeda. The sequence goes on from APFE030237327.1 coordinate 61,187, forward strand.
TCCAACATAAAACCCAACTCTGGGGCAAGGTCTATGTACTCCTTTAGCCATACAAGTGGCATGCGAAGATGACCAAGAAATGGTATTCCTTCCTTAGTGTCTTTGTCCTGCATATTGGGTTGGGTTTCCTCGTGAACTTTCCTAGCTCCCTTACCCAATGCTTCAATATGTCCCTTGTGTTTGTGTTGTTATTGGGAGTGTAGAATAGTGCATCCATCCTACTCGCTAGCAGTGGAAAATGATACATCTATTGATAATATTCCATCCAGAAGGAAGCAATCTTTGATCCACTAACACTGCTCAATATCATTGTCTTAGGATTAGTGTGCGAGACAATCCAATGGATTACATTTGTGCACGAGACTATGGGATACATGCATACAACCTTGTAAAATCTAGACTTATGGATGTTCACATAGACTTGTCAGTCTTATAGATTCTCTTGAAATTTTCTTTAGAAAATAGTATTGATGTATTTCCAGGTGATCTTGATGTCTTTATCGATGAACAAGTGTGTGTCTATTTACATGGGCAAGTTCATAGACCCCTACTCAACCACATCCCTAGTATTGCTTTCAATTGTGTCTTTTGATCAATTTCTCTTGGAGGCCATGATACATGTACTGCTGAGAAGATGCTAAAATGCCTATGGTACCTGGAGACAGAGAAGACACTCACAATGAGAGAACGTCAGCTGAAAAAATTAAGCAACTTGGGAAACATTTGGACAACAAACTAGCAACTACTCAACAAGATTGCGCAACACTGACTCCAGAAGGCTAGGATATTGTCAGCTAGAACTGCTCATTGTGCAATCTCAACTACCAGTGAGGCTAACTGCTAACTAAAATTGCACAATGCGTAGACCATTCAAGCTAGGTTGTTAGCTGGAACTACGCGTTGTGCAGTTCTAGTGGGCACGAAGGGGCACTGCCTCCAAGGATTTCACAAAGTATAACTAGAAGACAGTGTGGGAAGCCTCTGCACAATTCTTGCAGGCAAGGCAGAGTCTTAACTGCTAGGAATGCATAAAACATGATGGGAGAGACAAGATTCGGGCTAAGTCAACCCGGATCTACCCAATCGTAACCTGAAAACGTGAAGTAATGAATGTGTATGCAAACCTGGGGTAGATTTGAGTGAATATATATGTATGCAATTCAAGAAAGTGTGTAAATAAGTCCAACAACAAAACCAAGAAGCTCATGAAGTGAGTCATCACAACAACGACACTGAGTGTAGAAATAGTGTTATGCATGCGACACTAAGGAAAGGTAATGAAAACCTTGAAAAAAAACTTCTACAAGCTAAAATATATTGAAGCACCAGTGTTCATTCAATGAAACCAAGGAAACAACACTCATACAAGAAGAAAACTAAAAGGTGACAGAAAAGGAGGCAAAAGGCATGAAAAGAAAAACTGACCCAGAAAAGCTTCACTGACTGTGCCAAAGGTTCCTAGATTCCTCGGGAATTCTAGAGGTCCAATATCAAATGTGAAGAATGATCTCTTAGGCATCATTTAAGTAGATTTGGTGAAATTAGGGTTTATGATGCGTATGCCACAAATCTAAGAAAAAGCGACACTTGGCGGGGAGTTTCTAAAAATGGTTTTTCATGTAACTCCTACTGCTAAAAATAGATCCCTAAAACCTAGGGATGATTTTTCTCTTTTTGATTTTTTCTTTTTCGACAAAATTTGCTTGACATGCAAATAAGGGTTGCACAATTCTGGTTGGAATTGGGCAACGTACCTGCACATGTGACAGACAACCAATGAAGGAAAATTTCTACATTTTTGTTGGGCTAAGTGGCCCTAGATGGCTGGCCAGCTCTTCATAATTTTCTAGAGCAGTGATGCTACACTGCTTTATGAATTTCTGAAGAGCAGTGCAATTGGCCAGTTTTGCACAATTCGGGAGAACAGTGCAACTAACCTTGGCTGCCCTATGGATTTCTAGAGAGCAGTTTAGTTGGGCTAGTTTTGTGCATTTTTGGGGTCAGTGCAGCTGGCCTGGCCTGCTCTATAAAATTGTGGAGAGTAGTGCCAGCTGGTTGGAACTCTGCATTTTTGGAGAGGAGTGTCAGTTGGCCTTCTCTGCGCAATTTCCAGAGCAAGGCTGGTTGGCCCAGTTTGCGCAAAGTCTAAGTGCGAGGAAGTTGCTAGCCTACTCTGCACAATTCCTGAGGGGAAGACAGATTGTCCTTTTGGTTTGCGTAGTTTTAACCGACAACCAGTTAACCAAATATGAACCAAGTGCTGGGTGTGCTTGTGGTTGACCGACAAGACAAGTGAGTGAACACAAGTTGTTAAACAACAAATGAAAAGTACCTGATCAATGTAGGATAATTGAGATTATTTTGAGGAGGGAGGCTTCAAAACGAAGTGAAGGAAAAATTTTTGAGGGTGGTTGTAGCCCCTACAACAACTTCATAAAATAAAAGTAAAACTAATACTAGAAATTTCCCCTAACGGTGCAAAGATACACTAAAGGAGTTGAACATGCCTATGATTTTAATACAAAAATGTTGCAGCAAAGGAAAGATAACCACCTAAAGGGTGGAGGATAGAGGGGAGGAAATGTGTGTAGGATTGCAATAGTCTTACACTTGTGCCAATGTCTATCTAACAAATGTTGCTCGAACCACCTAGCTAAAACATTATTTTTCAATCATACCACTATGTCAAAATCTTATATACATATTATATCCAAGCTATAACATGCAAAGTAATGAGGAGCAACATTACCATAGGTCCTCGTGCGCACTGTCTCACCAAAAATGTAAGTGCACTGAGGAAATTACTAAAGTCAGTGTGTGTTGAAAATGAGATTAAATAAAGAGCATCTCACTGGAGTGACCTTCAGATTCCATGATATTCTGCAATCAACACAAAGAAGGGGGTTTGTTTTAGAATTTTAGCTATCTCCTTTTAAAAATTCTAAATTAATTTGGAGCCATTAATTCCATTTTTAAATTTAAATTTATATTTTGTCTAGCAAAGATTTGTTGGAATTACAAATTTATGTGGTGTAGTTTACACAATCCAAGTGTCCAAGTAAACTTTCAAGGCATTGTATCCATGTATGCATTCAAAAATAAAATGAAAAAATGAAAAATTACACATGCTATACGCATATATTGAACTAATATAGATCCATTTTGAAGAGGATTTTATCTCTTGAGGTGAATATTTTTTTCACGTGTTTCACTCTAAAAGAGGTCTCATAAGCTATCTTTAGCCTTGTGGACATTAAAATTTTCATTCTCTCTTTCTCATCTTACTAGAAGTAATTACGGTTGCCTTTGCACATCTTGTGCGCGTCCTAAAATAACAAGTGACCATGTAAGTTAATCATAGTTAAGAAGTATTTATGTCAAGGATGACCATTCCTAAACAAAAAAAGTCCCAGAATAACTGACCATGTAAGTTAATCATAGTTAAGAAGTACTTATGTTAAGGATAACTAACCATGTAAGTTAATCGTAGTTAAGAAGTATTTATAAGGGTGGCCCTTCCTAAACAAAAAAATACCCAATAACATCTCAAGCATTTAAATAAATTTTGAGTGGGAGTTTCCTTAAGAATCCCCAAAGCTGGACCTACCAAAAATTTAGATATTTTCTATTATATAAAAAAAATTGGTTAGTTTATGATCTGGTTGGTTGAAAAAAATCAAACTTAAGGTCATTTAATTTTTCAATTAAACATTTTATATCATTCTACCAAAACTAATCTGTTAATCACCTAAATGAAGTATTTTAAAATACATATTTGAATGTAAATTTTATCATATTTATTAATATGCTAGCATCAAGAATAATATAAAATGCCATGCCGAAAATGACTTGTTTAAGTCAAATTTAATTTAAGGTGTCTGTTCCCCACCACATCATAGGTATCATGGATTTTGAACATAAAGCTCCATAGCCACATCCTGAAAATGAATATATTTAGTTTTTATTTATGATATATAAATAAATATTGGACTTATTTGAATCAACCTATGTAGAACCCTTGCACCTTTCCTAGTTATAAGATGAAGGTAATCCATTATATTTTAATAAAATAAGAACTATTTTCTTGTAAAGTTTTTATGACTTCGATAATTGATCTGTAATGTGATTTTTTAAATACAATGTTAATTAAAAGTGAATTTGATTAACTCGAAACTTTCTATGAATAACTTAAAAAGTAATTATATTTAAAAAAAAATAATTATAGTATATTTTTTTTAAATGGAAATATTTAGTTTAAATGAAAGTGACTTATTTAATTGATGTGATAATTCTTCTATCACTTAAATGTAACATTGTTAATAATTTGTTATTATGCTTTACTTTTGTTTAATAATAAGTGAGTAAACATTTTACCCATTTCCAATTTGAAACAATAAGTCTTGATGTGAAGGAGTACCTATGAACCATATGATATCCATTTATAGTTTGGAAAAGTTTCAAGTTATTGAATTGTTTATTTTATATATATTTATTTTTTATGTGGAATGGAGAAATTATAAATCTTAATTTCATATTAACAAACTATACATATAAAGGAGACAAATTGAATATATATATATATAAAACAATGGTTAAGAGTATGTGTTTCTTTAGTAAAATGTTATAGATTCAAATTTAAAGAGGATTAAATATATATACCTTTATAAACATTAAATGAAAAATCTCATACATCAATTTAATATCTAATTAGTCATAATCTTAAAATTAAATTATCATTATTATTATTATTATTATGAAAAAAAAATAAAATAAAATAAATAACAAATTTAATTTTAATTTAGATATCAAAAATCGATTAAATATATTTATCCCTACTTTATCATAAAGATTCTTAATTCATAAATAAGTTTTTCTATAATATCATGGGTCTTTGGAGATAAATCTCAATTATTGGTTTCTGTATACTACTATGAAATTTCTAGAATATTTCATCGAGGTTAAATCCTTACCGTCCACCTAATAATTATTTATAAGAATTTATAATTGGTCAAGAACATGGGTGAAACCAATAAATATCCAACTATTGTATTTATGAATTTGGAGTTGATTTCTTCTTATGTTTTCTTTTGGTTATGTTGCATTGACATTTAATAAATTTAAAAAATTAGATCACCAATTTCCTAGGCATTTGAGATTATTTCAATTCTAATAAGTTCCTCCATGATAAGTTCTTCATTATTATTTCTAACATCCATATATATGTAAGCAAATTTTATTTAGCAAACTAGTCTATTACTTTTAATAAATTAAAAAAATTAGATTGATGCCAGGTGGCTCCCTCCCTTCATATTGATTTGAGATTATTTCAATTTTAATAAATTCATGTATGATAAGTTCCTCATTCTTATTTATAAAATTCATTTATATATAAGAAAATTTTATTAACAAAATGATCTATTTTACAATTAGATATGTAATTTTTTTCTTTCAATCCATATCAAAACCGCAGACACAAACACACAATATCTAGCCTAACTGTTAAAAAAACACTTTCAATATAATAAATAATCTAAATAAACAATAAAAAAACTAATAGTAAATAATCATTCTTATTTTCAAACCACATTTCTTACTTTGTTAGTTTTAACAATCCCATCATCTTCACACCATAGTAAACTCAACACATGCACAGCGTATGCAAACAAAAAACTTATTTACATTGCTGGCATCGTAGGATGACCACGTGGTTGAGTAAAGCTGATGAAGAGACGAAAAAATATTTATGGTTGGTCTCATTCATATATATATATTCCCGACTTTTCTGCTTCTATTTATCCTGTTAGTTTCCATTCTTAAGTTTTATACAAATCTAGATTATTTTGGGACCAGAGCTGTTTAAATCGTCGGATAGGATGAATACGTTATATTGCTGAACTGTTATGTCATTAATATTATATGTAATTTTTCGCAAATTTGAAAGGTACTTGTTTCACCACTTGGTTCTATACGGGGAGGACTTGTGTCGCCACTTGGTTCTATATGAGGAGGACGACTTGCTGTGAGTTGAGAATAATTAATATTATTTTATTATTAATGGAGAAAATGGTTACATTGTTGTAACTTTCTCCCTAGTTTAGGATTAGTTCCTATAGTTATGGGGTTTGGGTACAACTTCCTATTTCTTAGTATTGTATTTAATGATGTAATATTTTGATTGAATGATAATAGAGTGAACGAGAGACATCTCTCAAGTTTTGTGAGTGTAATCTCGAGGTGCAGGCCACACCTGAGAGCTACATCTCTTTCTTTTCAATTCAGTGCATATTTTATCTTGGTATCAGAGCTCAGATTGAGTGAGCCTAATCTTTGTCACCTGTGAGGCTGAAGTGCCTGTAGAAGCTAGCTTGCCTGTGTGGCGGAATTGCCTGTGAGGCTTGAAGTGCCTGTGTGGCGGAGTGTCTACACGAGAGCTCTGTGCTCGATTGAGCAGGTGGACTGCAGAACACCTTGCTCAGACTCGGAATTTTTTTTTTTTATTTTTTATTTTTTTTTTTTTTTTTCTTCTGAGCAGAAAGGCCGATTGGCGCGGATTTTGCACTGACAGTCGCGCTAGAAGACCGATTAGCGCGGGATTTCAGGGAGAAATTTCTCTAGAACGCGGAAATTCAGGGAGAAATCGCGCTAGAGCGCGGATTTTGAGGGAGAAATTGCGCTATTGTGCCAGAAAGCCCGATTAGCGCGGATTTTGCCGGGAAAAACGCGCCAAATTTTCTACTCTAAGCAATTTTTAATTAGCGCGGATTTTTCGCTCAGGGTAGCGCCAAGGAGATCCCTGAACAGCGTGAACTTCGTTTGGCGGTTTGCAAACGGAGCAGATCAGCGGAGGTGCAGATTAGTCCGGGAGAGACAGATAGGGAAAGCGCCAGAGGAGATCTGCGGGAAACCTCGACTTCGTGTTGGAAATTTGCAAGGAGAGCAGGATCGGCGAAGTGGGAGATCAATCCGGGAGAGGTGGATCGGATCAATTGTGATCAGATCAGTGATTCGGTTGTGTTGGAAATGCCGAAGTTGCTCATTGGAGCGCAAGTGCCAGACACTGCAGATCGGTGGCAGAGGTGACAGATCGATCTGACAGGTATTATTTTTTGTTGTTGCTGTTAAGTAGATTCACAATGAGTAACACGATGGAATCTTACCTTAACGAGTCTAGTAAACTCAACGGATCTAACTTCACAAACTGGAAGTTTAAGATCCAGACTCTGCTCGAAGGTGCGAATGCATGGGCTATAGTGACAGACGACGAGCAGAAACCGACAATAACCACACAGGAAAATGAGAGGGAAGACTGGGAAAAATGAGAAAACAAAGCCAAAGTCCAGCTGAAGATGTCTGTGAAAGACAATGTCATTGCACACATCAGAGATTGTAAATCGTCCGCCGAGATCTAGACAAAGATCAAAAATCTCTATGAGACCCAGAATACAAACAGAGTTTTGGCTCTGAAAAGCAAGCTATTTTCGATGAGAATGGACGAAAGGGAGTCTGCTACTGCATTTGTAGTGCGAATTAAAGATGTTAAGGACAGATTGGGAGCCATTAGAGTGGCGGTGGTTGATGAAGATCTTGTTGCAATTACAATGAATGGGATGCGTGTTGATTTTCAAACCTTCATCACTGGAGTCTCGGCAAGGGAGAAAGCACCCTCGTTCGATGATCTCACTGCGATCTTGCAGCAAGAGGAAGATCGAAGGTAGAACCTGAATCTGAACCCCCAAAGTGACGATCTCGCGATGGTGGCAAAACGAAGACTATCTAAAGGAACGCAGTCACAACAGCAATCAAAGCAAAGAGGAGGAACATCACAGAAGAATCCGCACTCTCAGAAAGGTATGCTTGCAAATCATTATGAAAAGAAATGTTTTTATTGTGGAAAAATGGGTCATATACAGAGAGATTGTTATCATAAGAAGCAGGCTGATGAGGCAAGGAGGAGACAGGTAAATCCAAAACACACAGGATATTTTGTAGAAGAAGAAGAAGACTTCAGTCATGAATTTTGACTGTTCACAGTTGACTGTGCCCTAACAGCATCAAATGAAGATGACATCTGGTATGTCGATTCCGGAGCATCCTCACACATGACAGGTAATAAGGAATTTTTTGACAGTCTTGAAGAAATTATAAATGGATCAAAAATATATCTAGGGGATGATAATGGATATCAGATTAAAGGTCATGGGGTGACTTTAGTTAAGTTGCCTAATGGAAAAGTTAGTCACCTTTCAAATGTGTTATATGTACCTGGAATAAAGAAAAACCTAATATCTGTATCCATGATGGTTGACCAAGATATGCATGTTGAATTCTTCAAGACTCACTGTGTGATAAAGGATTGCAGGGATGAAAATGTTGCAACAGGCATGTGAGTTGGAAGCCTGTATAGGTTGGATGCAAAAAGTATACCAAAGCAAGCCATGGTTGCAGGAGAGTCGACAGCTGAACAACTCTGGCATCAGAGGTTTGGTCATCTGAATCTGCAGGATATTATGTTGTTACAAAAGAAAGGTATGGTCGAAGGTCTCCCCATCTTTCGTAACATTCAGTTGAATTGTGATGGTTGTGCCCTAGGAAAGATGCACAGAGAACAGTTTCCTGTGCATGATAGGAGGAGGCAAACAGAAATCTTAGAGCTAGTGCACACTGATGTATGTGGTCCCATGCAGACAAGGTCGCTAGGGGGAGCATACTATTTTTTTGTTATTTACTGATGATTGCACTAGGTACTCTTGGGTTTATTTTTTAAACAAGAAGAGTCAGACTTTCCAATGTTTTATAGAGTTCAAAACCCTGGTAGAAAAACAGTTTGGAAAAAGTATTAAAATTCTCCGATCTGATCAAGGAAGAGAATACAAATTAAAGGAATTCATGAAATACTGCAAAACTCATGAGATTGTTCAGCAATATACAGTGCCGCATACACCACAGCAAAACGGAGTTGCAGAGCGTAAAAACAGAACATTGGTGGAGTGTGCAAGGAGCATGCTGCAAGGTAAGGGTCTATCTAATATGTTTTGGGCAGAAGCGATAAATACTGCTGTATATTTGAAAAATAGAAGTCCTACTAGGTTTCTTGGTTTCAAAACCCCTTTTGAAGCCTTACATGGATTTAAACCAACAGTAAACCACTTAAGAGTCTTTAGGTCAAAAGCATTTGCACATGTACCCAAAGCTGATAGAAAGAAATTAGACCCTAAGACAGCTAAATGCATCTTAGTTGGTTATGGCACAGAGTTTAAAGCATACAAACTGTTCAATCCTGAGTCTCGTAAGACATTTGCTAAGTCATGTGAAGCTAAGTATCAAGCTTTGTCGTCATGTGAAGCTAAGTATCAAGCATTGTGTGCAGCAACATGTGAAGCAATCTGGTTGAGGAGACTTCTCAAAGATGCAGGAAAAGATCAGAAGCAACCCACTTCTATCAAAAGCGACAACCAGAGCACCATCAAATCAGCATACAATCCAGTGTTCCACAAAAACACCAAGCATATAGACACTCACTTCCATTTTGTTAGAGAGAAAATACAGTCAAATGAAATTGCTGTTGAATATTGTAAAACTTGTGACAATGTGGCTCACATTTTTACAAAGCCTCTTGCACGAGTGAAATTTGAATTGTTTAGAAAAATGCTAGGAGTTCAGGAGAACCCTTTCTCCATTAAGGGGGGGAGTTGAGAATAATTAATATTATTTTATTATTAATGGAGAAAATGGTTACATTGTTGTAACTTTCTCCCTAGTTTAGGATTAGTTCCTATAGTTATGGGGTTTGGGTACAACTTCCTATTTACTAGTATTGTATTTAATGATGTAATCTTTTGATTGAATGATAATAGAGTGAACGAGAGACATCTCTGTGAGTGTAGTCTCCAGGTGCAGGCCACACCTGAGAGCTACATCTCTTTCTTTTCAATTCAGTGCATATTTTATCTCTGTGATCACTTTCTAGTGAATTTTTTGAGAGTTATTTAATTTAGGCTTCTGTGATTTATATCCATTTTTGAGAAGATTTTTCCGCGAAAATCACATAGAAATACTTTTGAATAAAAACTATTTAAAGGTGTTGATTTCACTAAAAAGAATAATGAATAAGTTTCTTTCCAAAACGTCAATGTCAACGGATAGATTGACAGTTGTGTTGAAAGAAACAGGACATGATCGGTCCGTTCTTTCGATGGGTCCAAGACACTTACAGCCAGCTGATATTACTTTATACAGAGAAAATTTATTTTGGCCGAAGACTATTTGATCGGGGCGTTTTAGTTTCGGACAGAGCTGGCATGTTTAAGGTTTATAATTGAGAACTCAATGGTCATTAGAGTTTTGAAGTATGTTAGTTTGGCTGTGAGGGTCAAATTCTATTAGAAGATTTGAATATTTATTATGCTGATTTTTGTTAATAAATTGCATATTAAAACAAATAGAAACGTAAAAGGTTATTATTTTTTTTAAAGTTAGAAATCAATTAAAAAAAACCTAAAAAATATATATAATTTACCAATATCTCTAAGAAAAATTTACTCATTTGCTATATTTATTACTCAGAATGACGAAAAAGGTGAGAAATTCTATCTAGTGTCTTAAAAAGTAATTTTAAACAATACATTTAATATAAATGTTAAATAGATATTTTTTTATTTTTAATTTACATTGTAGCCCCCCGATATCATTGTAGGCCCATGTTTATCTTTTAATATATTATTCATATATAATCACTAAATCTAATAAGAAGTAAGATGTAGGGTGAAATTGGGATTTTATATGTGTTTTATGTTAAATTTTTGGAAGTTTAAAAATATTTGAAAAATAATTTATATGAATTGATTAAAACTGGGTGATCTGACTTCCTAATAAACAAGACATTTAGCAACCAGAGATCGACCAATTAAACTATCCGTTGGGACTGCACTATTTATATTATATGTAAATGTTTTTATTTTTATATTGTGTAAATGTTTTTATTTTATATTTTGTTA
>APFE030237327.1:76308-140314 GCA_000404065.3 Pinus taeda
TATTAGTTACATATTAGTCTAGTAAATAAGGAAATAAAAATATTTGAATATTTGAGTGTTTTTCTATTGATCAACAAATTTAAAATTTAGAACACAAATATTAGTGTTTTAGGAGCATTAATATAATTTTTAAAGTATGGCCACTTAAATGGAAGATGTAATGATTAATATCTCTGAATTACCACCTTTATTCACCAATAGATTCAAATTTTAGAAAAAAACAAGTGTGTTTTAAAAGCAATAATATATTCTTTAAGGTATGGCCACTTAGGTGGAAGATGTGAAGATTAACGCCTATGTACTACCACCCCTTTCTGGTTTATACTAAGGTCCTAAGAGTACATTACATTAGTTTACGTGGTTATAAGAAGGAAAATAAGTGTATGTTTCATTCAAGGTGATCTATTTGAAGAACAAATATAATATACTATAATGGGATAACATTAACTTAGTTGCATATATCCTCTAAGACCTAACTTTCCAATGATAGGAAAATGTTCAACGCATGTGTATTAAATATTCTTCTTTTAATGTGGAAATTAATGAGTTAGTTCAAGTTATTTCTCATGCCATTATGACTTGGGAGACATTTTTCACTTTTCTTGATGAGCATTTATATCAAAATTCTTAACCGTCACACCCTTTCCTAGCTACAGTAAAAACCTTTAGTCTAAATGACTTATATTCTTAAAAAAAAAATCTATCCAATCTAGTGTATAGCAATACACTGAAGTGTTTTAAGATATATAGGTGTGATTCTCCATTTTTGAACTATTATAAACAATTATCATTAAGTCTAACTTGGTTTTTTATCTCATTTTCTAAGGAAGTGACAATTGTGTTTAGTTCATTTATGTACTTGGAATTTAAGAAATCTCTAGTAGTAGGAAGAAACCAAGGATGTCAATTGGATTTAGCTTAGGTTGTTGGGCTAAATTGTTATGATCCCTCCACTGGCAACTTCATGTCTTCTAAGTTAACATGTTTAAGCTCTAGAATAGAGTATTTATGTGGCACTCTTGAGTCTCTATATATTTTGTAGTTTCAAGTACCACCAAACCCTCTCTTACTTTTGAGATGAGAGGGAGGTTAATTTATTTCCCCAATTCAAACATTTTTTTTCTTAGAAAAAAATCACAAAACTAAATAAAACATAAGTTTTCTCTTTATTATAATTTGCATCTTTCTCTTTGATGTATACCTACTCTCATGATGTTCCTAAGCCTTCATCTTTACCCCATATAATAAATGTTGTAATTTTTACAAGAATACTTCCCATAAAACTAACACTTGACATACCCTTCGACACCAATACTATATTAAGGTGTTTCTCCTTTGAATAAAAAAACCACTCACAAAACTACATCATCAATTACTTTTCATGACTCATATTTATACTAATTTAGATCATGAGTAATTATTTACCTATAACTTTCAAATAAAGGATCAAATGGTCAATTTATTTCTTGATAATTATAAGGGAAACATACTCCTCTCTACTACCTTTTTCAATAGACCAATTCTTCCATTCACTCCCCAACCTAGCCCATACCACCTAGGGTAAGTGAATGAAAGTGGTTAACCTTTATTCGTTTCTTAGAAATGTGAAGTTAACATCACTATCAGCTCCTCTTACCAAGACATTATTCTATTTAATGTGACCCTCCTGGATTATGTAGAACCATTATAGGGTAAGCCATACACATTTAATTTCCTTTCCAAAGTATAAATCTCAAACAAAATCATATACCATAAAAAATATGACTACAACTATCATTTTCATTCCTCTACAAAACCTACGATATCACATGTTCGCAAAAATGATATTCTCTAATAAGTGTACTTCCCTAAATGCCTCACCTTTGTATCATCCATTAAGACAAAACCCATCAAAATAGCTAGCCACTAGACTCATTTAAACCTCTTCCCATAAATTGTGATGATTTTTTTTAACCATAACGCTTCCCCACTCCACAACAAACTTAACGTTAAATTTATTTAGTCCCCAGTTCCTCCATCTCCATCTCACTAGTTGATAACCTTCGCCTAGCTTGAGACATAAAATGATGAAAAGGTTTAACACTCTTAGGCGCTACAAAATCAAACTTTGCACCTCACTATATGCATCAATGGAATTTATAATTCCTAATAACGTGCCATAAGAATGATTTTTGGTGACTAAATATTGGGTGTTGAATAAGGACACTATCAAAAGAAAATATAATTTAGCTCACATTATATTTATTAATGGAATTTCGGTGTCCATCATCAAATTATTATATCAAATACCTTCACTAAATTATGGATATTTTATGCACCAATAAACTTTATGTAAATCATAAAACATATATTTTTTGGGAAGTCATCTCTATTATTTGAGCTTCTCTATTTAACCAAACAGGTTGTCGTGCCCCCTTCTTTATCTTAATATTGATATGGAAATTTTCATTTTTATTTGACTTGTAAGACCTACACTATGACTTACACTACAACATTGGAGGAAAATAGATATTGATGGGCCAACTTTTATGATGATAATTTTTGTTATGCTTTTTTAATTATTATGATAGATTATGTTGATGATTTTGATGTTAGTGGGTGATATAGATCATATTATGTGGTGTTATTAGTGAGTCGTGATGATTTGATATTATTTATAATGATAAAATTACGATGAATAATCATTATAATCAAATATTACAATTAATTGTCCAGGTGTACCAACATATTTAATCACTCATGAGGTTTCACTGAGGGATATGTATTAAGTTAGACACCTTAAACCGCATTCATCATTATTCTCACAATAAAGGGGACTTAAATTTAATGGTTATCTTCATTGCTTTACCTATGTTCCCCTCAATTAGCCACAAATTCTTGAAGGGGAACCGTTGTGGCACCCTTTAATTCTTATGAGGAAATGATTGAAGGGCACAACCAACATGAGAACCTTGGTATCTAAAGGAAAAATGTAATTGTAATGCAAGTTAATGCAATAAATATTAAGATAAGGTCAATAACTAAAAGAGTATATTAGAAGAAAAACCTTGTTAAAATTATAGAAAACTTGGAAACCATATATGAACCATGGTGATGTATGAGAACCAAAGTTTGGAGAATCAAAATGAAGTAAAATAATGTAAAGTAAAGATTGTAGTTATCATAGAATAAGTATGGAGGATATCCTATCTAAGTAAATTGGCTATAAGACTTTTTTATTATACTAACACTTTTTTTAGTAAGCATATATATTTACATTATATTAACAAATTAAATGTACATAGACTACAATCTAGATATCATGGGGGGTCTATTCGCATCACCCTTTTGATTCCTCTACCCCTGATAGGGTAAACCAAAGAAAAATTCACGAAAATTGATTTTCCCTTGAGTAGGGAAACGATACATATTAACAAAAAAATATCAGTTTGACATTATTAGTTAGTATTAGGGAAGACAAAAAAATATTAGTTTTGAATTGAGTGGTACCAAGCCACTTATTGACTATAATTCCAAAACAAACTAGAATGGTATAATTCCTAAAAAAATTGTGCATTTTAAACCTATGAAGGAGTCCACCTGCATGAATTAAGCTTGACCAACTCCTAAAGACCTGGTGAGGCCTGCTTCTTCACGCTTCTCCTTAATAATGTAGCATCCGTGAGGGATGGGGCGAGGAGGAGAGGTCGCCAAAGTATTCGCTGTGGAAGTAGTTAGTGGAGGAGAAACTTTTGAATTCACATGCAAAAGAGAGGGGTGTCCAACAGGATCCATGAGAATGGGGGGAGAGGAAAACCTCAGTCTATGCAGAAGTAGAAGTCAAGGGGGAAGGGAAGGAAGGAGAGTGGATGTTGGGAGGGAAATATATTTCAAGATCAAAGGAGAGACAATAGAGAGAGGTGGATGCATGGATATGGAAGGGTGAAAGCTCAATTATCCAACATGTGGTGCATAATGTTTCCCTCTCTCATTATTTTAGCTAGAGAGCAAGCAAATTATGAAAAACCCATTGTATATTCCTCCCATAATTGATCACCTCTAGTTCAGGATTGAGGAATTGAAGGGGGATGTGTGCTGGGATATGATGATAAAATAGAGCCAATTCTACATTTTCATCAAAGGTTATTGGAGGGCACACTCTTTTCATGCCACAACCTTTCCCATGCTTGAGACTCATGGCTAAGCTGCTAGGGTCAGTGGACGGAGAGGATGGAATAAGGGGGGTATCAGATAAATTATGGTAGGCGAGTGGAAGAGTCTAGGCTCAGAGAAATGGAACATGAGTGAGGTACCAAATGGAGGCAATGGTGTGAGAAAATGAACCCAACGTAGTGATAGGTGAGACATCAAGCCAAGTAGCATGTGAGAGAAGAATTTGGAGACCTGAGGTGATGATTTGATACACATGGTAGCCAATTATCGTATGAAGGGGAGGATGATTTCCATGTGGAAGGTGTTGTCAATTTACTGTAGAGCAGGTGGTTGTTGCAATCCTAGCACCGAGATTCGGGGATGATTAACGCTAACACTTAGAGGGTGTGCATAAAATAAATGTAATATAGTTGATAATAGAAAGAAATAATATTTGTAAGAATTCTCTATGTGGAAAAAACATATGGTTCAAATTTGAAAGAAAAATTTAAAAATTGAGAAATAAAAGGAGAAGTTAGAGAGACGAATCTAAAACCCAAATACTTAATTCAAGTTGAAGAAAAAAACCAATGTGTCAAAATAGGGAAATTTGAAATAGAATAAAAGAACAACTAAGAGAAACGTTAGGAAATATGTTTTGGGTGAGAAAAAGATTTATTTTAAAGAGAAGAAGAAACTAAAATTTCTGAGCGTTTTAATATAATTGTGACACGTGAGTAGGTGAAGAATAAGAATATTGGAATTAAAACAATTTCATTAGAATATAAGTGGAAAACATGAAAACACTATAAAACAATACCAACACTGAGAAAGGAACATTTTATGCACTCTAATCATGGAAA
The DNA here is from genome assembly GCA_000404065.3 of Pinus taeda. Classification (NCBI taxonomy): domain Eukaryota; kingdom Viridiplantae; phylum Streptophyta; class Pinopsida; order Pinales; family Pinaceae; genus Pinus; species Pinus taeda. The sequence continues at coordinate 81,303 of APFE030237327.1, forward strand.
GTTGTCCTAATGTAGTCTTATTTATGAGTGATTAAGTTGAGCTTTGTTATGGGTTTGATGTCTACAAAATTTTGTGTTGAGTGAGAAATTCTAGTGATTATGTAGCTCTCATTCACACTACTCAAGTATCGATCTCTCTTACAACCCCATTGTATCTCAGGGGGTCTATAGAGAAGGATAATACCTAAGGAGCATGTCGGGTGGCTCTTCGGTAACATTGAAACACATGTGTAAGATTTAGAAAGAGATAAAGTTCCTTAAGGAAGAAAGAGTGTGGGAATTAATATTGTGACAAGGATCTAAAGAATCAACTCGATGTTAATTGGAAAGTATATTTTTATTTGTGTTAAGTAAAAAATGTATTTTATTATAATACATCTAAAATGGCAAGGATACTAAGTATTAATGAAAACTCAGATAGAAATTTTATAAAAATGAAAAACAATGATTTATGATGTAACATGAATTGTTATGGAAAATTAATAAAAGTATATATATAAGTTAGAATTTTAAATATACATATATATGATCTATACGTGATATGGAATCTATGAAGCTTCAAATTTAAGCTTGGTATAATATATGTATGTGACAATATCATTTTTAACTATTTTGATTATAGAAATGAGAGTTAGTTGTGAAATTATTTTGTATACTATTATACATCCATTTTAACCATAGATCTAGCAAGTGTCAAGAGTGAATACATTTCTTAAAGTGCAATTCTCTCTTAAATGCAAAAAAAAAGCATGTACTTCGATAGGTTTGATCCCTTATAAATTCATGGTTTATGTGTGTGTGTGTGTGTGTGTGTGTTTGTTTTAATTATTTAAATTGCATTTTTTAATGCACAAACAGATTCAATGAAATGAAAATCTCAATGGGCACTTGGATTGTGTAGACTACGCAACTTTAAATTACAATTTTAACCAACCTTTTCTAGGTTTTAGATAAAATGGACTAAAAAATATACCTAAATATCGGTCAAAATGTGTAATGGTAAGACTACTTGAAATGTTTTAACGATGAGAATTTATTTCAATTCAATTTTTTTAAACTATATTCAATATATACATACCTAACATCTAATCATTTTACTTAATATGCATGAAATATTTTATTTATCAACATTGTCCATACTAGTTTTTTTGTTAGTAATATATTTTCAAATACACCTCAATATTACTTAATTAATGATCCAGTGGAACCAGAAATGTTTAGAATTTAGAAGTGGCTTTGGAAAATATAAAAAATAAAATTTACTAGATTGAAATCAAACTACAACTAGATCGTAGTGCCCGTTGCCCTGATTCCAACGGTGTGAACAAAACTCAAATCTAAGTGCATATGCTCAAGATATTTGTGGTCAAAGTTTTGGTCAAACTAGGCAAAGTGGTAGCCACTAACGAGGCAACAATTTGAAATTTACCAGCGCATAGCTTTTGGCCACCGAAATGGTTGAATTTTTCACCTCCTCAAATTTTCTAGTAATGCCAAAAATTTGGCGGAAATTTGTTGTCTAATTCTTTTGTCAAAATAAAATAAATATTAAAAAAGGAGTGGCATGAGACAACCCCTCCCCCATGACATATATTAAATATATATATATTATTCGGGGCTCACGACGCTGACCTATAACCCCTCCCACTATACAATGACTGGCACCAAACTTGGAGTTAGCGGGGCTCGAACCCACGCCGGTTGGATGGTCGGCTGCTCGTTGCAACTTCTCCACAAAACCACCACACATTTTTAATAAAAAAACATGCCCAAGTTAAAAATTCCCGCTACCAAATTAGAAAACACTCACCATCTAAAACTGTCGACGTGGGGGAGACCCGTGGGTTTTGCCTAGGGATCTTCTCCAAAAAAATTATTTTATTACCATCTGCCAACCAAGAAGTCAATGACCTCAGCCTTGAATAATATGTCAATAGGATCATACTTAAGGAGGTAGTTTCTCATTTGACTGGAGATAGAGCATCGAGGAACCATGAGTTTCATGACCATGAGTGGAACTACACCGAGGTGGGGCATGAATTTTGAGATAAAGTATATTCCCAAAGAATATTCCTTAGAATATTCCACTAAATATTCCATGTAGAATCAACAAGGAATCTAAAAGATACCCTAGAGGGTGATTTTTCACAGTGTTAGATTCATGCCAAGTTTATACTCAAAAGAATTAGAATTTTGTAGGGAACGTAATCGTGTGGTCCATTTTCTCATCTTAGTAGTAAAATTTTAGGCAGTCAACGGTAAGAAATCTTTGCAGAATATTGAGGAATCTGCAAGATTCCCTTGGAGGCTAATTTTTGATAGAGGCAGAATGATGGCAAATTTATAGTCATTTTCTCAAAATTACGCAAGGAGTACAGTGGTGTGTTGATAATTCCCATCAAAGAAGCAATTTTTTTTCCCATATCCAGGAAGGAATCTTTGGGGAAATCTTTGAGATTCGTAAGAATCCATATTTTGGTGTTGTTAGAAAGGGGTTGAGTTTACAATTGTTTCACACCATTTCATCCCACAAATTTGACAATGTAATCCATTTCATCAGCAAGGATGTGCATTTTTAGGCCATCTCCGGAAGTGGAGGTATATGATGCAATGATGCCGTGTCTTTCTTTTGATTTGTTGAGATGGTGCTTTTGTTGTTGAGAACCTTGTTACCATTATGTCGAAGGATACTTGTGTGCTACATCATGTGAGAATTTATTATCTTGTCATGTTGAAGGAGGGCCTATATGAGTGAGAGTTCCTATAGGAGAACATCTCGTGGAGAGACATGCCACTCTTGTTGAGGGAGTCCATCCTTGTAATGACAAAGAATGTACCATGTACTCATCATCAGCTTGCAACATTTAATGAAGTGTCCTACCCACGCTTGATACCGAGCCTAGAGACATAAACCACACTGGCTAAACTCTATTATCAATGCGTGTGTGTCCTTTGATTTGTTGGTCATCATTATGTTTCCTCTTCTTTAAAGTATGAACATGTTTTTTTCATACTCTTTCACATGCAAATTTTCTAACATCACAGAAGTAAAATATCTTGGTTAATTCCGGCAACTAAATAGATCTAGATCAAGTTTGGTATCAGAGCGGTATTCTTGCTAATGTGAATTGTGAGTGTGAATGATTGAATGTGAAACTACAAAGAAGATGGAGGATGACGTAGATCTCTATGAGGCATTCTACAGGAGGTAAAATATGGTAGATTTTATGTATGCATATTATGGGAAGAATATGGCAAGAGAGGAATAGGAGAAAGAAAGAGAAGAGGATGATGCTCCATCTCCATCTCCTAGTGATTATTCATCTTCTTCATCATCTTGTCATGATTTAGATGAGGATATCAATCAGAGCCATTAATAAGAGAATGTGGAATTGAGTAGACTTCAACGAGAAGAAAAAGAGGAGAAGCAGATATTTCAGCTTTAGTTATGAGCCAAAAAAGAGGCCTTGGAAAATTTGAAGCACAATGAAGGCTTAGAGAAGCCATCATCACCTACTTTAGAACTGACAGCTGAGGTAAAAAATGTTGGTCATTCTTCAGTTTCATTTTAACATGATGCTATTTCTCTTAGAAACCTTGAGGTACCGTTTTAGGAAGAGACATGAGATTCCTCACCAAGATAGGGTACATTTAAGGACAATGCTCGAAGGTAGACGAAGCTTCCAAGGAATTATCAAAGCCATCAGAGAAAGAGGATGATTGGAACATATCATAATCTGCCCATGATAGTGCACATTGCATAGGAAAGAGCTAAGGCAAGCTCTCATTGCTAGGATTGCACTAGAGACAGCTAAGAGAGATATAAAAATTCTCAGTATTCTAAAGTCCATTTTGATTACAATCAGATTGTTAATTATGAGCATAAATCATGGCATAGGAAACCATATATTTTATGTTGTTTGTATAACCATGTGGTTGTCGAGCGTTGGAAGAGAATGGCAACAAGAAAGATGATGAGGCATGAAAGGCCTTCTCCAAATCAGGGAAGGAAGAAGGTTAAGCAGGTCAAGAGGAAGAAATATTTTTGCAATCATTGCAACAAAGCTGTACATCAAAGAGAAACCTGTTGGAGGCTCCATCCAGAGTAGCGTATCAAGAACAAAGCACTCCTGCAGGAACTAGTCGAAAAATTATTGAACAAGCAAATTAGCTGTAGGAAGATGACCCATTCACTTTGATGAGTGAGATATGGTTTTACTAGATATAGTAGTTTTTCATGGCTGCATTTTGTAAACCATCTTTTGTAATATAATTGTAAAAGTGAGGATGTGTTTCTCATCACTAATTAAAGCAACGGTGATGGTTTGTCATTTTATTGATAGATGGGGTATTGGTCTCTATTATGATGTACACTTGACTAAAGAGACTGTGTTATAAACTCTTCGAAAGTATGAGGATGTTTGAGTCATGATTTGTCATGTAGTTGAACATGTAGTTTGTAAAGAATGTACTACAGGTTTGCAGATGATGCAGGTTTCGCATCATCACTGATGGCTCTAAAGGACAAGGGTGGAGGAGAAGGAAGTGTAGCTTGTGAAACCACTTGTTGTACAAAAATTGTAACACAATAGTTACATATTATGTTCATGCTTTTGGAGGACCAAAATCTCGTCATTTGGGAGGAATGATGTAGGTGGATCAAGAATTGTTTAGAATTTAGAAGTGGCTTTGGAAAATCTCAAAAATAAAAGTTGATGGATTGAACTGGAATAAGGACCATATTGTAGTGCTCTTTTCCCTAATTCCAATGACATGAATAACACTCAAATCTAAGTTTGTATGCTCAAGATATCCATGGTCAAATTTTTGGTCAAACTAGGCCCAATGGAAACCACTAATGGGGCAACAATTTAGAATTTGTCAGCGCATGGATTTTGGCCATCGGAATGGAAGAATTTTTCGCCTCCTTAAATTTTCCAGTAACCCAAAAAATCTGGTGGAAAATTTTTGTCTAATTGTTTCCTAGAAAACAAAAGAAATATTATGAAAGGGGTGGCGGGCCACTACCCCTCCACAACGACATATGCTAAATATGTATTTATTAGATGCGGCCTGTGGCTTTGACCCGAGACCCCACCCACCATACAATTATAGACACCAAAGTCGAAGCCAGCATTGCTCGAACCCGCTCTGGCTAGATGGTCAGCCTACCCATTGCGGCGACTCCACAAAACCACCACACATTTTTAACAAGAAAATGTGGCCAAGTTAAAATGACCTGCTACCAAATTAAACAACACACACCATTTCAAATTGCTGACATGGGAGAGGCCCATGGGTTTGACCCCGAGACCTCCTCCAACAATTTTTGTTTATTACCCAATGACCTCAACCTTGAATAATCTACTGCTAGGATCGCACTTAAGGAGGTGATTTCTCATTCGACAAGAGGTGGAACATCGAGGAACCATGAAATGCAAGACCGTGAGTGGAACCATGCCCAAGCGGGGCACGAATTTTGAGAAAGAGTATATTTTAGGGGAATATTCCATAGAATATTCCACAAAATATTCCATGCAGAATCAATGAAGAATCTAAAAGATTTCATGTAGGGTAATTTTTCATAATGTCATATTCATGCCAAGTTTATACTCAAACAAAATTATAATTTCACAAGGAATGTGATGGTGTGGTCTGTTTCCTCATCTGAGCAACAAAGTTTTAAGAAGTCAGTAGTGAGGAATCTTTGCAGAATCTTTTGTAGAATCTAAAAGATTTCCTTAGAGGTTGATTTTTGATAGAGGCATAATGATGTCGACTTTATAGCCATTTTTCTGATATTTTGCAAGGAGCATAGTGGTGTGCTTAAAATTTTCATCCGAGTAGGGAATTTTTCACCCATATCTAGGAAGGAATATTTGGGGAAATCTTCAAGATTTGCGAGGTCCAGATTTTGACAGAGTCCAAACAGTGTTGAGTTTACAGTCGTTCGACACAATTTTACACCATGAATTCAACGATGCAATCAATTTCATCACTAGAGCTGCGCCTTTTCAAGCCATCCCCAGAATGGGAGGTATCTGTTGTAGTGATGCCATGTTTTTCTTTTGATTTGTTGAAATGATGATTTTGTTGTGGAGATCCTTCTTACCATTACGCCGAACGATAATTTTATGCCATGTCATGTGAGAATTTATTATCTTGTCATGTTGAAGGAGGGCCCATACGAGTGAGAGTTACTATATGAGAACGTCTCATGGAGAAATATACCACTCATGTTGAGGGAGTCTATCCTTTTTTTTAGTGTAAAACTTCTCAAATGATGTACCAAAAATACTTCACTTAAATCACTAGGTGACAAGTGACCCTAACAACAAGTTGATGGTTGTTTTTGCCTTAGATCTGAAACAAAAATAGAAAACCTATAGTAAAAGAAGATATAACCCAAAACGAAAAGCAACAATATAAAGAATCCAATATAATAACCAAATTGGAAAGACAATTTTAAATGAATTAATCTTTTATTGATAACACTTGGTTAAGTCCCACTTCATGGGATGGGTCCTTTGATATCATCGACGCTTAAGAAAATTGATCTTCTCTCTCAATGTAAGAAACCCAAACAAAAGTGAAGAAATCACAATGGGAGCTCACAAAATGATGACAATGTTGAGGATGATTATGATCATGGTGAATAATGAATGAAAAATCCTCGTTTATATAGAAAAGTATGGAGTTAATCTCGAAAATGGAGAATAATAAAATATTATTAACCAAATTCAAATCCACCTACGTGGAGTACTTTATTATATTTGTTAGAGAGGGAAAAGGAATTTAAAATGGTTAAATACCTTTATTTAGAAATAATTAACAAATAAAATGATTTATTAATTATTTTGCGAGAAACAAGAAAGTTGTGAAATCGAAATAATTATTAAATAGTAATTTAATAATTATTCTAATAACAAAATAATGAAATTTAAATAAATAATGATTTATTTAATATTCCTAAGGGATTTAGTCAAATGTGAGAAGGAATAATTATTAAGCAATGATTTAATAATCATTCTTAGAGAAAATTAAATAAATAATGATTTATCTAATTATTCTCATGGGGTTTTTTGATTTAAATCAGAAAATAATTTAATAAAAGTGGTTTACTAAATTATTTTTCACAGTGAAAGTGATTTTATTATGGTAAAATTAAATCTACATGGTGTATTTTGATCCACCTAGTTAGAAATGACGAGGTGATAATTTTTTGGCGATAACACTTGTAATGACAAAGAATGTACAATGTACTCATCATCATCTTGTAGCATTTAATGAAGCAGTGTCCCCAATCTTGACACTAGGCCTGGAGATGTAACCCACATTGGGTGGACCCCATTATCAATTTGTGTCTATCCTTTGATTTGATGGTCATCATTATGTTTCCTCTTCTTTAAAGTATGCACATGTGTTTTTTCATACTCGTTCACATGCTATTTTTCTAACATCATTGAAGTAAAAGATCTTTTTTAATTCCGGTAGACAAAGAGATCCAGATCAATTAAGCACATTAAAATATTATATATATAAACCACATTAAATTTTATTATTATTATTATTATTATTATTATAAATGTGACATAATATTCTATATTAAGAGTTTGAATGAATTACACATCTCTCTTTTATTATGCTTATTATAAAGTACTTTGTAATACAAATTTATTACCTTCAATTACCTCTTTCTATATAGGCATTAAAATATATTATTATTATTATTATATAACACACACATATATAAAGACGCTATTGAAATAAACTAGGTAATAGATTATTAAAATAATTTTTTAAAGTATAAAAATATGCTTCTTTCTCGCACTAAAAAGTGAAAATACAAGTTTTTTTTTTTTAAATTTACATTTCTCTAAAGTTGATATAAAGTTAGGTTACTTTACATGGAGACTAAAATATTTTATATATGCTAGAGAGTGAGAGTGAAATATTTTTACCTCATCTCTTTCATATTAGGTTGTAATGCTAATAACTAATCAAAAGTAAAATATTTCCACCACATCTCCTTCATACTCAGTTATAATACTTTTAATGAAAATAATCTAAACATATATATTCTTTTTTTATTATAACATAGATTATATTTTTATTATTTGGATAATATCTTATCTTTATTTTAAAAGGGACAATTGTCAATTCCATATTGAACACAAACAAAATCACACATAGCCCTCATAATAGGCTATATAATGTGCCTATTAACATAATTAAAATCATTCAGTTACTAACTTTGGTAGATGTAACTGCAATGTATTTTAATAGTAACTTTTTGATCTTCTAGAATAAAATTCCACTCAACCTTGCAATAACACCAACCAATTCTAGAATGCTAATAACATAAATTGTAGGTTATCTCTTAATACACCATATTTATGTCATGTCGGCTTAATCACAATTATAATTAACACTCTTTATCATTAAAATTCTTGATAAGTTAACAAAATGATATACTTCATTATATACAGGCTAAAAGTGCATGAGTTACATACTAGCATAAACAACGTCGAAAATTTTAACCTATACTTGCTCAGGGAACTGTATTTAGATTGTTGATAATTGATAAACCCAACCATTTTTTCAATTTAAATTCACTCATTAATTTTTATGCTTGAACTATAATACATGCTATCAAACCTTTAAGAGACAGATCCCTAATCCAAAGTCTAAATTTTAATGCCCTTTTTCCTAAGGTAGGGAAACTAGAGAATACGGGAGACAAATCCCTAATGAAAAGTATTTATCAATGAAATATTTAAGAGACAAATCCCTAATACAAATTATAATTTTTAAAGTCTTTTTTCCTAAGGTAGGGAAAATAGGGAGTAAGGGAAAAAGATATAGTTATATGTAGCATTACTCTTTCTCAACCAAATTTTAAGACCCTATAAATGCCAAAGTGTTAAAAAATTTTGAGTATCATCCCATAATTGTAATCCTATCTAGTATTTAGGAAAACCTTCAATAAATATACGATAGCTAGCAACGTTCAAAATTGAACCTATCCTGACCCTTCCTTAGGCTTATGGCCCATCCTATAAGTGAAAAGAATAACACTTTGACAAAAAAATTAAATATAAAAATCACTTGTCAATCATAAAAGTTAGCTTAAACATTATATTTCAAAAGAATGAAATATTTTTAATAACTTGTTAAACACATTTTTAATCTTATGAGAGTCCAGAGTTTGGATTATCAAATAAATCACTCTCATAATTTCATAGAAGAGATCAATTGAATGACCTCATACTAGTTATGTCACTTGCTCCCCCAATCAAATTCAACTAAAACACAATATCTAAGTAGAGAGGTGATTCTTGTGTGGATGTTCCCTTTGGCTAGGTAAGTTGTGAGTTGTAGTGGAACTATTCATAAATATCAATATTTTAATAGGAAAGAGAAAGCCGTCTGCTCTTACAAGAATTAGAAATTATAAAAATGTGATGTATATGGAGTTTGTGAATAGATAGTTCCACAAACCCTATTTCCAAAGAATAAATGATCTTTCTAAATTCTGATTTGTATAGTAATTTCATTGTCTAAAATCTTATGAAGTAAGGTGGGAAAGTAATGATGAAGTAAGGTTACATTGTCTTTGAGACTTTTGCTAGTTAATTTATTTTCTTACTTCACACAACCACAATTTTATTTAAAGCCAACACTTCAATGATTTTTTCTCAGTTTGAGCTTCGTTTTTCTTTTATATAGAGAAAGTAGAAGTTGGTGCTCACAACTTCAAGTTTCAACTTCATTTTTCAAGTCACCGAGTTTAGGTATTTTCTTGAAAAGTATTTTATAATAAATTTGAACCCGCTGATGTGATGCTTGGTTTTTCTTTCTACTTAGTTCTTTATGTTTTGCTTGTTGAATTATCAGTTTGATTTCATAATCCAACAGGCTTCATTCATGCATTTAGGTACCTTAGGAAGTGAGTATGCTTCATCCTTTCTATTGATGATATGCATCCCACTCCATCCAAAGACTAGCATGTGAACGTTTGGTCCTGTGATTTTTGCACATAGTACCGGCTATAAACCAAAAAAATGAATTATGAATTTGTTATTATTAAAGTTTAACATTAATATTACATTTCAGATTATTTCTAATATGCCTAAAATTGAAAGAAACAATAAATGGAATATGAAAGAAACACTAAATAGAATGTGGCGAGGGTTACATCCATTGTGAAGAGAGCCATACACAATGGTAAATGTTTGTGAGAAGAAAACTGCTTTTTACATGTTATGTGCTTGAGTTTTTTATCCCTTTTGTGGTATCATCATAAGGAAATTCAAATCCTAATGATGATCCCAAGGAAGGGATAGAAGTTTACTTTTGAGGTTATGTCTGTGTTATTTTAGGCCTATTCGTTATGGCACATGTATAGTAGGAATTTTTGATACAGTTAGACTTACAAATATAAAGTTTTATCAATTAAAAACCTTTAGAGAAATCATTTATAATTACTAAAAAAATGATGTGGTCGTTAGATGATTTTGAGATGGAGGTAGCACATACACAATAATGTTTTTTGACATAGTTGCATATAGAAATATAAAAATTTATCAATAAAAATGCTTTATCATTAGTTACGAATGATGTGGCCCTCAAACATTTTGATATGTAGATAGACAAAGTTGTTTCAATATCATTACTTTACCTTTTTTCTCACCTTCTGATAGAGTTTTTGATATTGGAGCGATACATATTTATTTGTACCTTGCATTTTTTCTTCAAACTTTCTTTTTAATGAAAATTTATTCTAAATAGGTTCTCCCTCTACAATATTTTATTAAATTTTATGCTTTAAAATGAATAATATTATTATTTATTTAAAACAAGTCGTGAGTTTGAAATTATATTTTTAATTCGTGATATTTGAAATTCATTATTGTTTTGAGTTAGACTATTTCTTTTAAGAAATATGGTGCAATGAGAATTAAGAAATAGGGTTGTATCTTGAAATTTAAGATTTAGATTTATCACTCTATAAATTAAAGTTTGATATTTTTCTCCTTTCAAAATTCTCAATTCATTATCATCAAGATAAATTTAAATAAAAACATTTTTCAATGCATTATTGAGTTTCAAAATGGCCATATAAACTCACAGAATAAACTTGAGTGAGTTTGAAAAATTAGGGATAGTGACTCAATCTATTTTTGTTTAAAATAAAGATTTCTAATGTGGTTGACTAAATAAAATTCTAAGATGTTCTTACAAATTTTTAAAGTTTACAAAACAACGACATAATTGGAAAACCATAAAATCTTTGTAATCCTGAAATTTGAAAAAAAGTTCAAAAGTTTTATGTATATATATATATATATATATATATATATATATATATATAAGATTATTCAATAAATAATCTATTATATTAGAAAAGCTATAATTGTTTTGTTTTAATATGAAGTTCTTTTTATTTCCTTCACTAATAAATACGTTAGTGCTTTTTAAATTTTGTATTTACTTTTCCCTTTTTTTTATTGATTGAGTAGGTGAAAATCTTGAAAATTTTCTTGTATTGGTTGCCCCAAGAAGGATAAAAAGAAATTTTCAAATGTTGACACATCTGGTCTTGCACATCATTCTAATCAATCGTCTAATCTTCAAAATGAAATTGATACTCATCTACATGAACATGACGAATTAGATAGTGTAGAGTTTGTTGAAAGTGAATTTCCATGGGCTTATGTTCTAAAAGATTGTAATGGTAATGAAAGTATAAAATTTTCTTGGTGTGTTAAATTTAAAAAATACACTCCATTTGCAAAAGAGGGAAGTACCACTCTTCATGTTAGTGGCCTAATTAGCCATGCAAAATTAGAAGCCGAAAAATTTTATTTAGAAATTTTGGAGGGAGAAAGCAAGTTGAGTAATATTCCAATCACTAAACCTCTCGAACCAATGGTAGATGATGAGAATGAGAGAATTATATCAGTGATTTAAAGCATTGATTTTGTTTATATATAAGATTTATATTTAGAAATGTATAAGTCAATATGCAACTTGAATAGGTATAAATACACTCCACATATGATTCTATCATATGAGTATTCTGCATATATAAATACAACATTAGAAAAATAGTTTCGTTAATTAGAGAAAACTAAAATATGTGATTTTATATAGATAATTTTACTCAATTTTAGTTAATCAAAGCACTGATCAAACTATGAAACATCATTTTATTATTTATATTACATATTTGACAAATAGAGGAAGAAGTCAATGTACAACAAAGTTTATATGTTTTCTTCAAATAAAGGATGAAACAGCTTAGTGTATGTATGATGGAGAAATAATTCTTTGAGAAGAAATGGATGTATCTTTGATGAAATTAGTTGGTTTTGGCTCAATGGTGCATCTACCATCAAGGGTATTCATGAAGGTTTGTCTTATAATATTCATTAATATGCACCCCATTTACTAGATATCCATTTCATAGGGGAGCATTAGCAGTTAATGATGTTTCATCTCATTTTCTTGAGTTGCGATATATTGACAAATTTTCAAGCAAAGTTTATTCATGGCTTATGAAATCGACTAAAATACATGGAGAAATTAAAGAGCTAATGGAATCATTTCAAATAACTAAGCTATAGGTCTTATAAATTTATCAAATTAGGTGGCTATCTAGAGGCAAGGTCATGGAAAGGCTTGTTAAACTCATGCCTGCTTTGTTAAAGAATTAGGAGTTAGGGGAGAAAAAAATGTATGTGTTGGTAGCAATATTTCAAGTGAAATTTTGTGTTCATATAATTCCAGATGTTCTCATTGAGTTAAATACATCCAACTTAAAATTATGAGGATCGTGTTGACATTACATCTATTGGACAATACTTTATATTTTTATATTTGCATGCTTCACAAACTACTTTTGGGAAGTATTTTTCGGGTAGATGCAGTGTAGATGTCCTCTTTTTTAGTTAAAGCACAAGGAGGAACCCTTGAATATGCAGATAGTATAGGTATGTTACATTTACATCCATTTTGGTTCAAAACTTTTCCAAACATGTAAAGATTGGGGACACTATATGCTTGTATGCGTTTGGGAAAATGTTTTCTTGTAAAGGTGATTGAATCATTAGTTAGGAGATTGGCATATTTACTTGTATTTACTGTTTCAAATTTTTTTAGTGCTCATAATTATAATGAATTGAATGATAGAGACCTTTGAACAAAATGAAGGTTGAAATTGTTATGTGAAAAATTGAGTATTGGGGAATCACCTACTGTGGATATATCTAGATGTTTAGGTGAAATGGAAGAATTAATTTGTATTATTTCTAAATCATACACAAAAAATAATATGTATGGAGAAGGGGATCTATGTCGAGATGAAATTTAATGGTTTGAAGGATTTTCCATATTTGATGCAATTATGGCAAGTTATTATAGTTATCCCAACAAGCACAACTATGTCTAAAACAGGCTCCTCGAAATTAAACAAGGTAAAAAAATCTAATAGATCATGACTTTCATTTCATGCATTATATATCTTAATTTTTATGTCTCTTAGTGCATCTCATGCTCTAAATGAGGTAGATTGGAATGTTATTTATCATGCATGGAAATAAATGAAAAATAGAAATCCCTTTCCATTGGGAAAATAGATTTATATTTTCAAAGATCTAAGTCCAAATAATTTTGATTATCATGGAATGATTAGAAGAAGCATATGTTTACCATTTTTTAATGGAATTTGAGAAACATTATTCCCTATTTACTAATTTCTATTGATATTTTATAGTATTATAATGTAGCCACTATTTAAATTTTAAGTTGTTAAGGATTTACAAGGACACTAGTTCATTTTGGATTATTTTTTTATGAATGGTTTATTTAATATACACTTGTCAATATAATTACAACTTTTTTATATTTTGATGGTTAAGACAAATATATGTCATTCCAAATGAAATTAAGATTAATCCTTCAAATTTGATCACTAATAACTAGCAGCTTAGCAACAACTTCATGGAGAGAAATTACCAAATAAAATCCAAGTTGAATTTATGCTAATACATGCAATTATTAGTACTAAAGAGTATTCATTTTGATTGAACTTAAAATACAAAACTCCCATGATTTTCAACGTTGATAGATAGGTATGTCACAAACTTCACAATTATAGGTGCACACTAGTGAGAAGAAAAGGTAAGAATTTAGAGATTTGAAACTGACTGATATGAAGAAAAGTTTGATATGAAAATATGCCTTTAAAACAATAGATCTAGATGAAAAATTCCTCTCATCCATAATTATGTGACCAAATTGTTACTTTCCTAAGTAGCAACATGCATTAGAATGTATTGTTTTCCTAAGGAACTAGTTTCTCCAGTCAAATAGTCATGAAAGAAAATAATAATAATAATAATAATAATAATAATAATAATAATAATAATAATAATAATTTATATATGTTTTTTGCAAAATCATGCCATATTGTCCAAGTATAAATCATGTGAACCAATTATCAACAAAATTATTAATACTTGATTGGACCTATATCAAATGTCCATTACATAAGTTTAGACTTCTACTAAGACTCCTAGAGAAAGATATGAGAGCTAGTATTGTTGTGAAGCTCATAGAATGTGTTAAGTATATTTTATATATATCAAACACTCAGATGGCATATTTTCATGGACTACTGTATAATTTCTTAGGTTGAAATTTAAACTATAATAGAGTATTTGTATTGTGGTGGAGGAATCCCTCAAAAATTTAAAAATATCCTATTTTGAAACTAACAATCACATGTTTGGGAGATTATATGTAGATAACTTATGTTATCTTGATGAGATAAGATCTAAGATCTGGTTCATAGTCTAATGGAGTAGATAGTGGGGTATTTAAGTTCATCAAAGAGGAAAATCTTATTAGTGGTTGGTAACCAACCTAATTAAGTGATGGTCAACATCGATGTTTGTTCAGTAGTAAATATATTGTGTTTTTACCGGTTTCCCATGCACTCTATAATGCATATCAATGTGTATGCGTTCTTGTTGATACCATTCTACGGTTTGTGGAGTTTGAATAACACAATTAAAATAAAATATCAGTAACTAAATCAGAGAAGGAAATCCTAAGCTATGTTGACATATATTATAACAAGTGCATTGTGACATACAATGCCTGTCAATTTAACCTATAGGTCAGAATTAAAAATAACTAAACAATGAAAACAACATGTAGACATGTCGAGTTTATTGTAATCAACAGACATTGGAATCTTTCATACAAATCTAGTAAATGGGGGGAACTTATCATTAATACCATCAGTGCATGATCAAAGAATTGTTAACAAATGAATAATATTAAGGGACTCATAATTAACTTGATAGTTACGCCATAAGGAAGGTGTATGTTATTGGTTTTCGAAACCATGTAATCTAGAGAGTATTCCTTACATTAGAAACATAATCAACACAACTGATTTTATAAATGGTCATGTCAATGTTGTAGCTAAATGTTCTTTGGTGAATAGTATGTCCTTAAGTTTTTGATAGGGTAAGATGTAATACGTAAAGGTTAACGACCTTTTTTATTCATATATTGAATTCCTTGTGAACAACTTGGAATTCCAAAACATTTTTTTCGGATTTTAAACTTATTTCATGGTGCAAAAAAATAAATTATGAAACATCCATCACAGAAATTTAGAGGTATAAAATGGGACTCCTAAGGAGTAATCTAATAAAAGAAGATTAGATTACATTATCAACTCTTAGAGGGAAAAAGGAAAAAAATATTTTTTCAACTTGTATTTTCGACTTATCTCCCTATGGGTTTACTCAAATTTTAAGTGCAAGTACTTTGTGGATGTGAGATTTAATTCCTCATCCAATGAGTACCCAAGTTACATACTTTTGATTGACCCTGCCATATGAAAAATGTGATTGCAATCATGTTTTTCGTGTATTTCTGATTTTTTGTGTAGTAGGGTCCATCAAAATTATGAAACATAGGTACTCCTTGGACAAGGATTTAAATTCCACATCCAATGAGTGTTGCCACTTGAAATTTGAATAAAAATGTAGGGAGATAAGTTGAAAATATGAGTTGAAAAACTAGTTTTTTAATTTTTAGTTTTTTAATTTTTTTTACCTTCTTACTCCAAAAATGGTGAATCATCCCCCATTGTTGATACTATCATCTTGAATCCTATTGGTTCTTATAAAGTTGATTTTGGTTGTACATTTTTGTGTTGAGGCCCATTTTCGACCTCAAAATTTCTCTAATGAAAAGTAATTGGTTAAAAAATTTAAAAACATAATTTTGAGATTCATGAATTTAAATTAGTTGTTGTAACTCATATTAAGCATATTCATCTGTAATATAAGGGGCTACATTTTTTCCCATAAAACAATGGAAATTCCGATAGACATAAATTTTTAGAAATTTGGTTATAGCTGTTAGGCTTTAATATTTTGGTTGCGTTGAATCAATTTCCACGATAAAAAAAATTCAAACACTCCAAGGATTGAATTTCTTGAAATATTTTTCATTTGATTTTGGCGAAAAGTTTTCCATCTCGGTGAAATTGTGGCCTCGGTAGACAATGTCGCATATTTGCGTTTGTGCTAGGTATGAATTTGTGAATAGGGCATAGTTAAAATATTTAAGCTAGGCATGACATTGTAAATGGTGGGATAGTTTACAAGTGGAGCGTGAGGCCCAAGTTTTCGTGGTCAATCTATAGAATCCAAATATAGCCCGTTGGAACCCTGACCAATAATTATTAATCAGGCACTAACGGAGGGGGCCATCTAGGCTAGTCATACACCCCATATTATATTGGACCTACATCCACCAACCAATGGCATTCTATTGCATTTGCACTTGGTGATCACCCAATGGCCCTACAATTGTCGATGTCTATCTATGAAACATAGGTTGAATCCTCTACCATTAGTCAATTCCAGTGGCCTCATGCTATAACATCGCCATGACATAACATTCAAAGGTAATTTCTTTTGGGGTTTATTTGTAGTAAAGGGTTTGGGCTATGAGTTCATGAAATTTGAATCTTCCATAGTGATTGGGCCTTAAATATGAGGCCCTTGAGTGGGTGAGGGATTGAAAATGACCAATGGTGTACATACGACCATTGAAGACTAGACTATAGGTTTTAACCCCATACAAAAATTCACTACATATGAATTCTAAAACACAGAAAATAAACAATAGTGAGAGCATAACACATAAAACACATATACATAGAGATTTTCCCTTGGATCCCAAAACCGGGACTACCAGCTTGATTTCTCATTATATTCCTTTCAATGTTACAATACATATTTATACATGTCGAAGCATCCAATACCATGGACCGAAAACTATTGTGTCCAAAACCATGGACTGAAAACCATCACGTCCAAAAGCATGTGCACAAATCATGCACAAAACCATAGGTAGGTCCGCCCAACTTAACATAGGGTCCAAAACCAAAGGCGTTGCCCCAGACCCCATAAAGTGCGATTACCTACACCCTTCAAACCTCCTATGACCCTCGCTATGCAATCAGCGCAATGAATGGGGGGCTCTGTGCCCCCTCTAACCCCTCGGTTAACTACGTTGACTAGTCATGGAAAGAATATAACACAACCCAACATTCTCTTACTTGTTGTTTTCTATCCACAGGGGGCCACAAGAGAGCTTAGTCATTTATCCAGCCCTACAACACCCATTGTTTCTCTACACCAAGAGAACTTCTCAAAGCTCACATATTTTGTTAATGCATCTACGGTATTCTTCAAAGTGTCCACGTTTACCAGCAACACCTTTTTGTCTTCTTTCATATCCCTCACAAAGTGATATTCAACATCAATGTGCTTTATATTTGAACGATATGCGAGGTTCTTTGCCAAGAAAATTGCACTTTGGCTGTCACAGTCTATCCTTAAAGCTCCATGTACTAACCCCATATTTGAACACAATCTTTGCAACCAAATTGCTTCCTTGCTTGCATGAGTGGCTACCATGTATTATGCCTCTGTAGTTCATGGTGCCACTACAGATTGTTTGTTACTCATCCAACTGACTGCACCTCCAAATAGGTTAAGCACATACCCACTTGTAGATATTCTTTGATCCAAATCTCCAACCTAGTCTACATCAACAAAGCCATGAATATCCAACACTCTATCCAATCCTGGTCTTCCTTGGTAGCACAAACCATAATCATTAGTGCCACGCAAATACCTATAAACCTGCTTCAATGATGTCTAGTGCTTCTTCCCTGGTTTTGACATAAACCTACTCAATACTCCCACTGCATGTGCAATGTCTGGTCTAGTACAAACCATCACACACATTAGTCTACCGACTATGCTTGCATATGGAACACGGGATATGTCCTCTTCCTCTTCTTGTGTCTTGGGACACTGTTCAACAGATAAATTTACACCTGCAGGAATAGGAACCTTCATTGTTTTACTATCCTGCATATTAAACCTTTGTAATATTGTCTCGACATACTTCCTCTGGTTTAACCAAAGCTTCCTCTTTATCTGATTTCTTTTAATTTCCATGCCCAAAATATAGTTTGCAGCACCAATATCTTTCATGTCGAATTTGGAGGACAAATGTGTCTTCAAATCCTAGATAACTTCTTTGTCATTTCCAACCAGCAACATATCATCCACATACAAGACCAAATAAATACCACAGTCACCAATTACTTTAAAATACACACAATGATCTGCTTTGCTTTTGGTGAAGCCGAGCTCCCATATAAATGTATCAAATTTTTGATACCACATCCTTGGTGACTATTTTAACCCATACAGAGACTTCTGTAACTTGCATACTAGTTCTTTCTTATCCTTCACCACAAAGCCTTCAGTTTGCTTCTTGTAGATCTCCTCTTCCAGATCCCCGTGAAGAAATGTTGTTTTCACATCCATCTGTTCTACCTGAAAATCAAAAGCAGCTTCAACAGATGAAAGTAATCTAATAGAAGTTACCTCGGCAACAGGAGAAAAAATATCACCAAAATCAATTCTTAGCATCTGGGAATAGCCTTTTGCTACCAACTGAGCTTTGTATTTCTCCACCTTTTCTTCTCCATTTGTGTTCTTCTTGAACACCCATTTGCTGCCAATGGGTTTCCTTCCAACCGGCAACTCCACCAGATCCCAAGCCTCATTTTTGTGCAAAGATGCCATTTTATCAACCATGGCGTCTTTCAAAAGTTTTCCATCCTTTGAATCTACTGCTTCCTTCATAGTTCTGGGATCATCATCAGTTATAGATAAAGCAAAGTTTTAACAAAAGGCAGATGGACTATACCTTTCTGGCTGCCTTCTTTCTCAAACTGATCTTCTCAAACCCGGAGTTTTTGATTCTTCATATTTTGATTCCTACTCCATTGTAGAGTCTAATTCTTCCTCCTTTAGCTCAAACTCTATCTTCTTAGGTTCCTTTGGTTGGACTTCATGTTTAATAACATCATTCACCTCTCTGAACATGACATCTCGGCTATCCACAACCTTCCTTGTGACTGGGTTCCAAAGCTTATAACCCTTTAAACCATCCTTATACCCAATAAAGATGCACTTTTCATATTTACTATCCAACTTGGTTCATTTCTCCTTTGGAACATGTACATATGCATCACATCCAAATGCCCTCAGATGTGAAAGTGAGGGTTTGTTACCAGTCCATACCTCTTGTGGAGTCTTATCCTCCAACACTGATGAAGGTGATCTATTGACCAGGTAACATGCTGTCTCCACCACCTCTACCCAGAGTTCCTGTCCTAACCCAACACCAATAAGCATGCTTCTTTCCCTCTCCATCAACGTATTGTTCATTCTTTCTGCAAATCCATTTTGCTGAGGTGTATATTGTTAGAAAATTATATATTACGGAGCAATGGAACACATAAAATATTGCAGAAATATAAACACAGAAAACGCACAAAAACAAGAGAGACACAGATATACGTGGTTCACCCAGTTTGGGCTACGTCCACCTCGAACAGCCAGTCCTTCCTTTCTATTATCCAGCAAAATGAAGAGACACAACCTACAGCAAAGCCGCTGTAATATCCTCTGTTTTCTCTCACAGTCTCAACTCTCTGTTTTTCGCTCACACACAGAATACACATCTATATATCGCCGCCTCAAATACAATACCCTCATACAAAGAGAGGGGGTGCCTTCTAGGGCAAAAAACCCTAAACTAAACATAAGTTCTACCGTCAGATCATTTTCCTAATGAACGGCTCAGATTGACTAGAAATTACTATACTTTTACAAGGCAAATTTACATCTGTTTTTAGCTTCGGGGGCGCTGCCCCTGAGCTCCCGCCGGGGGACCGCTGGCCCCCGGACCCCCCAGCCGAGGGGGATCGGCCCCCCCGCGTGGAGGGGTGTACAAAACTTCCTGGGGTATACATCCGGCTGAAACAAAGACCTCTGAACAATCATGCTCCACACACAACATATATGGAGTAGTTTTTTACTGTGTTATACCACACTTCTTACAGAATTATTCAAATTCGTTACTGCAAAACTCTCCACTGTTATCTATCCTTAGCACCTTTATCTTCTTCTCTGTCTAGTTTTCCACCAGAGCCTTAAATTCTTTAAACCTGTCAAAGACTTCAGGTTTCTTCTTAAGGAAATATATCCATGTATTCCTTGAGAATTCATCTATTAATGATATACAGTACACAGACTTAACCAGTGATGGAACCTTCACAAGTCCAAACACATCACTGTGCACAAGCTTTAATATCTGTTTTGCCCTCTTACCACCATAGGGGAAACTCACCCAATTCTGCTTCCCGTATACACAATTTTCATAGAAATCAAAATCCAGAGAGCTATTACTCATACCTTCTACCATACCTTTACCATGAAGTATTTGAAGGCCCTTCTCTCCAATATGTCTAAGCCTTTGATGCCACAACATGCTCTTCTCTTCAGAGACCATTAGATTTTCTGGTCCACTTTCAGGAACCATAGAACTATTGCACCCATCAACAACAATGCTACCTTACATCTTGTACATAGTTCCAGTCTGAAATCCCTGCATCAATACCAGTGCTCCTCGAACAATCTTGCAGGTATCCTTCTCAATCACTTCTTTTACACCTACATCATCCATCTTACTTACAGAAATCAAATTTTAGGCTAATTCAGGAATATGCAGAACACCCGGAAGTGTTCTAACCCTTCCGCCTTGCAACTTCAAATTTATTTTTCCACAACCAATGATTCTAGCCTTCCTATCATCCCCTAAGAAGACACCACCACCATCATATTTATCATACTTGCAGAACCACTCTCTATGGGGAGTGAAGTGAAAGGATGCACCTCAGTCAATCAACCATGCCTCATGATCTACATGTGTACTTGAAGAAGCCAAGTACACATCCCCACCTTCATCTGAGGTGGTTTTCACCTCTGTAGAAGGAGCATCGTCAGATCCCTTTCCTTTGCAGGAGATTTAGATTTACAGTCCCTTTTGTACTGCCCTTCCTTTCTGCATTTCTAGAACACCACTTTTACATGTTTTCCTGGAGATTTAGGTCTCCCTCTAGATTTAGATCTCCCACTCGATGACTTATTTTTGTTTCTGTTCTGGGATCATCCTTGTACAGACAAGGCATCACCATTCTGGCTCTCCATATCTTTTCCTCCCATCTCCTCCATCAGCAACGATGAGACCATTTCATCAAACTGCAAGGCAGTTGCATTTATACCTATTGCAATAACCAAACTATCCCATGAATTTGGTAGAGAACACATCAAACTAATGCACTTATCTTCATCTGAAATTTTGATATCAACAGATGATAACTAACTTACCATAGTATTAAATGCATTCAAATGCTCTGTCACCAAGTCTCCATCTTTCATCCTCAGGTTATACAACTTTTTCCGTAGGAACAATTTATTCACCAAAGACTTAGATTGATACAAAGTCCCTAACTTGTCCCACAAAGCCTTCGTTGTAGCTTCCCATGATACATTTAGCAATACCAAATCTGAGACACATAATTGTATTGTGCTCATTACCTTCCAATCCAACTTCTTCCATTCTTCATTGGTCACTCCTGTTGGTTTAGTACCCGGATCTACCATGATCCACTGATCTTTATCCACCAATAGATCCTCCATCTTGAGTTTCCGAAACTCAAAACTCTGACCATTGAATTTCTCAATCTCTATCTTTCCACTGCTCACCATCTTCTTTTACCACTAGAATCGATCTCACAAATCTTCCACTGGACAGGGTCTACAAAAGGCCCGAGTGAAACCCCTCAGCAATAGGGCATCCCCTTGAAGCCAAAACAACTCTGATACCAAATGTAGGTTTTAACCCAATACAAAAATTAGTTGCATACAAATTATAAAACACAAAAAATAAACAATAGCGAAAACATAACACATAAAACACATATCCACAGAGATTTTCCCCTGGATCCCAAAACCAGGACAACCAGCTTGATTTTTCATTATATTCCTTTCAATGTTACAATACATATTTGTACATGGCAAAGCATCCAATACCATGGACTAAAAACCATCGCGTCCAAAACCATGGACCAAAAACCATCACGTCCAAAACCATGTGCAAAAGTCATGCACAAAACCATAGGTAGGTCTGCCTAACCTAACATTGGGTCCAAAACCAAAGGCGCTGCCCCGGACCCCATAAAGTGGGGTTACCTGCACCCCTCAAACCTCCTGTGACCCCCCCTCTATGCAATTGGCGCAACGAATGGGGGGCTTCGCCCCCCCTCTAACCCCCCGGTTAACTATGTGGGATAGTTGTGGAAAGAATATAACACAACCCAACATAGACCATCGAGATAATAGTATCTATTATGTGAAGTTTGGTTGGTAATTTTCCCTATGTTTGTGGCTAGGGGTTTGGTCATTTTCCATATCCTCCTCGGCCTGTCAACCATCCTTTTAATTCATATCCACCTTAAATTTCGCAATGGGGCAACCCCTCACAAGGGTGGGAGAATCAAACAAACCATCCTCTTACTTTACTACCTCCACCCTAACCTCAACCGCAACTAACTCACCATACCCCACCTAAGCAAGCTTAAATGCCTGCTCAACCTTGTTTTGGAGAATTTAGCATCTACGGATAAATACTAATTCCCTATATAGGTAGTTGTATCTAGAAGAACAATTTAAAGGGTTTTAGACTTTTCCTTTAAACAATAGATTATATGAGAACATAGAGAACCTACCTGTAGTTTTGCTTTCCTCTCGTCTCCCTTGCATTAATTCTATCGCTCCTTATCGTACTTAATCCGCTTCAGAAGTACCCTGTAAACACAACAAAAGACAAAAAATGATCAAATCATATGATCTATTGAATATAATTGAAAGGAATCAGATACAATTCACACACATAAGCATTATGAAACAATACAAACATATGGGAAAAAGGTTTGAACACTTTATTAGATAGAAGAAGGAAATACAACCATTGGTGTCTGATTCAAAGCCATTCCTCCTACATGGATCCCATCCACATCACATCAAAATCATGACAAACTTGTAGCATCACAATACTTGCTTCAAATCCAAATCTCATAGTAGCATTATCTCCTTAGAATTCAACATAATCTAGCCCTTGATCACTTAGATGAGTGGTCAATTTATAGGAAGATGAAGGAGGATTTGTCATTAATGGTGGCAATGCATGGCTTTCCATACCTAGAATTAGTTCCATGGAGGAAGGGATGAGAGGATAGGATGCACCTTAACTCATTCATCATCCATTTTCGAGCTCAGAGGAGTTGATAAGTGAGGGAAACTTCTAGATGACTCCAAAAGATAAGAATATTCCCCCAACCCTATGTGAACTTCGCTCATTCTCACTTAGCAGGTGAGAGGAAGCCTAAGTGCTCTGCAGAGCACCCTGGTAATGGACTTAACTGCTCTGTAGTGCACCTTCATAAGGGCTTACCTGTGCTAGTCCCTCTAGAGGCTATTTCTAGATGTCCTCAAGTCATGAAACTGTCTGGGAAGGAGGCATTCAAAGGGGTGACTTGCTTAGGGCATGAAGCAACTGAAATTAGGGTTTGATGAGCCCTAAAACACTGATATGGATGTTGGGATTTGATATGCCCAAATGGATTTGTAACAGCTACCCCTTAAAACATGAAGTCAAAAAAATGCCAATGTCGAATGAAATGCTTTACGATGTGATGAGGAGGTATCGAAGTGGAAGGTGACTTGCATCAATTACAATACACATATCATGATATTTGATTTTACATGAATTGTTGAGGGAAGCCATACCCATGCTCAGCTTATAAACTTTGATTACATCTACATAAATAGTCGTCTACAGGTATAGACCCATGATCGGAATGACCATCAATGTAAAGCCATTGTACATATGATTTACTACTCCTGAAATCGTAGCCAAGATGGATGAAACTAGATCCAGGGTCTTCAATCTCATTCAATCATTTGCTCAAGTATGAGTCTAACCATGTGAATATGTGATTTGAAGTCGAACATGGGAAGATACCACATGATTACTAGCCAATTATGTACGTTGTTAACAGATGCGAGAGAAATCACCGATAATGATAATGATCCTCAAGGTATTGTAGCACATTCTTTATGGTGTGAATGGATGATTTGATGTCAAACATCGTACAAAGTCTTTCAGTCAAAGGTCATTAATGTATGCTTATCACCAGAAGTGAGAAACCTACCATTTATGCATGCAAGCTTCAAGGTACTGAATGGGTGTTTCTAAGTAAACTTCTTGGATAATGAGCTGATGTAGACAAGAAGTGACTCGTCGTAGGAGGGCCTTGATGTATCCCACAACAATGACACAAAACGAGTGTAGGATTTTTGAGATGGAATTTGAATGATGACATAAGGTTCAGGAATGGCGATCATGCAAATGAAGGTTTATGGTACTATAAGGGATGACTTCTCTTGAACATATTGGCAACATTAAATGGATTGGCAAAATTGAACCAAAACCAAGGTAATGGATGGTGTGATAGACCATAGGTATGATAACGATCAAGCAGATAACCCAACCCAAATAGTCTGAATGAACTCGCGGCATTGACCCAAAAAAAAAGTGATGGATGGTGTGATAGATCATAAGTATGATAACCGTCAAGCAGATAACCGAACCCAAATAGTCACGGAGATGAAGTGAAAGTGTCATGTTCAAAACCAACCTGCTACCATAAAGTGGTTTTCCCCTTTTTCCCATTTTCCCCAGTCATTGCTGACCAGCACCTCTTTATTTTTATCAAGCTTGACGAGGATAAAATATGCTTGTTGTATAATTTCACCCTTCGAGTGAGTCCATCGCTATTTGATGTTTTAACGAGCCTAGCAAAGTTGAAACTTGATCTTGTCTAGGTGGAGAAGTTTGTTGTTATTTTATGTTTTTAACGAGTTTAATGACAAAGATAACTTGGTCCTTTTCATGTTTAGAGAGTTTGAAAAGGGACAAAAAGAAAACTCCATAAGTTCTTTCTTGTAAACTAATCTTTCAAGCCTGAAAATGTGTAAAATAATACAAGAGAGATGTCGATTCCAATCTGTTAATGAGCTGGAGAGGACAAGTGCTCGACAATCTTTTCATGTTTAGAGAGTCTAAAAAGAGCTTAAAGAGAACTCCACTTTGAGGAACGAGTGGTGTCTAGGATAGCAACTGGTTGTGGTTGTCACACCTTTGTCCACTTATACATAATTTTTTTTTTTAATGTATGCCTAACATAATAAGAAAGCACTACATTACTATTTCTTTGTCTTTATATGTGTACCTTTACTTTTAACGAGCAACCACATACGTTATATAATCTATTAACACATCATATGTTTATTCAAATGGTAGCGTTTGCAATACAGGAACCATATGACATTATAATGTATTAATGTGTTAATGTGTTATCGAATGTGATTTGGGTGTAAGCCCTACCTCACGGAAAACCTAGCTATATCGTATGTTAATCTGGCACGGCCTTTGATGGTCCTGCCGCAGCTTATAAAGGTGCCAAATCACCCAAGCCTTTAAGACATTCGTCCTTACTGGGGCAGGTGGCATGGTCTGGCTCCTTTGGCCATGTGACACCTTGGAAGCGGGGATCTCGGTCCTGACGCTTCTGGTTCCTGCCTTACTTCGACGGCTTGGATCTCATCCAGAGATTAGATGGTTAATATGTATTCTAGGGTTTGTTATGATATATAAACATCCGCCTACAGTCTCGGGGTTCATTTTTGTGCTGGCCTTCTCGGCTCTGGTCCAGTGTTCCACCTCAGGTTTAATGTCACTAGCAACATTCTTTTACTCAGAAAACGACTCAGATGCTAAGAACTGCTTGTCAACCGGTCATCTCAGGTACTAGTTCTTGATTACCAATTTCATAGTGTTTGTTAATCGTTCGGTTTATTTGAACAATGTCTTACTGGTTGATTTCTCTTGTTGCTATGGTATGCAGCCGCGTCCTGCAACCCTTCGATGGAACAAGGGTGGCCTTTCATGGCGATTCAAACCTCTCCGTCACAGGTAAGTTGAAGCTCATGTTACTTCGCCTGCATATCAGAACTCAAAGTCACCGGTCTGAAACTATGGTTTATGATGGATGCAGACCGCCGCTCCTACGTGGGTTTCCTCATCTCATTCGCTGAGGTATTCTCTGTAGAGAACCCTCACGGTGCATCCTCATTGCCGTCTGGTCTTATCAGTAAATTTTTAGTTAAGTTATTGTTCAATGGAACCTGGGTTCTTTTACAAATGTTCATAATCTTCATTGTTATACAGTACTGTTTTAAGGCACACCCGATTTGGGTTGATACGACTGTTCTTAGATTTTGGTTGCGGATTTGGCCTTAGCGCTCAGATCCGGTAACAGTTCTTCTGCGGCTTGTATTCAAACAATGTGTATAGTTAATTTCTCTTTCAGGGTTTACCCTTCGATGCTATATGTAATTTTAGATTCATATTATGATGAAACGGTCTAAGCCTCAGGGCAATTTTCGCATAGTCATAGTATTGTGAAATTGTTTGAGCCTTAGAGCAACTTTGCTTGGCATTTTTATGATTCTGTTTCGAATTTCCTTAATCCTGATACAGAATATGGGGTTTATCTTATTATTTCGATTTCTGCTGGTTTACATGACTGTCGTAGCATAAATAATCTTATATTACAATGCTAGCTTCAGACTCGCTCCATTTTTATTGTGCGTTCCTCATCTTTGCTAATCTGCACGACATGCATTCATAGGCTGTCTTCTATATTATTCTTTACTTTTCTCTTATGGAAATGCCGTTTCAACCGAGGTTTCTCTTTACGGCTACATGCACAGCCTTGCTTGTATTTACAATGTATGACCCGTTCGAGGTCGCATGCACAGTATTGTATTTATAAATGTAACCCTTTTTACAGTTACATGCATAGGATTATATAAATAAATGTAACCCTTTTCACAGTTACATGCACAGGTTTATGTATATAAATTTAAATGTATATTTCTTTCCCTTTATCGTTCTAACGAACTGGATTTTTGCTATCAGGTCCGCTTGTGACTTAAATACATGGGTTATGAGACACGAATGATTATTGTTCTCTATCACGTAGTTTATCAATAAACTCTATTTATTTAGAATATTTATCTACTCTGTTTCATGTCTTCAGCTAGTTATTCCTGATAACAGTAGGGTTGTTTATTCTTCTGCCACAACGGCACCTGACTACGGTCGGTACACCTCTGTTCAAATTCAGAGGTCCTAACCCTCATTTCCGTCGACATACTACAACATTTAATGATTTCTTTCAAGTGCTCACTATTGTTTTCTTTTACTGTTAACCTTTCGGCTGTTAAACAGTGTTCTGGTTTTGCTAATAAGGGTATGTCAAGTCTGTTACACAATAACCAGATCTTGATTAACCTTTCTCTGTACCGATATTCAGTCTTGGCCAAATATCTACGTATAGCTTGTTTAATGTGATGCTAGCTCAGACCTTGTCTGTTAATTGCCAGTCTGTCCTTTAGCTCTAGGACTACACCTATACATTTAGGTTAACATTGCGACAGTGAGTCGGAAAATGCAAGACATGTTTTCCTGTTCAACTACTGAAATTTTAATGCATAATTATTCTCAATCAGGGACTTCACAGTTTGGAACCGTACCTGGTTTGCCAATATCAGGAATGGTTTTTTTTTAAAACAAAACAAGTCACCTGAGCTTTAATCCTGCTCGTCCACCCAGCCATGAGATCCATCCCTCAGACGAAATTCTCCCCCCGAGCCATCCTGCAGGCCTCAAGCCCTCTACAAGATTTGTGCACTCTCTGTGCCTGGTTATCTGGTCCTCACCAGACTTAACCACTTTTCTCTTTCTTTTTTTTTCTTTTTCCTCTCTTGGAAAAGAATCTCTTCTGTCTGTCCTCACAGCACAGAACTTCCTCCCTCAGTCAGGGCTTTTCCTGTTTTGGAGGGTATTTTCCTTCAATTATCATAACTGATCTTTTTCTTTAAGATCCACCTCTTAGAGGCTGCCAGCATTTCAAGAAATATTTAAATTACTTTAAAAAAAAGATTTTGTCACAGTTTTGTTTAAAACATAACAACAACTATGTTATTGTCTTTTACCACAGTAAACTTTCACATTTACATAGCCTGGGGTCATTACATCTCCCCCTCCTGTGATTGGACATCGTCCCAATGTCTGTCACCCTTAAACAAATTCAGGTAAGCTTCTCTAAGGAGTTCCTCATCCTCCCAAGTGGCTTCTTCCGGCCCATAGTGCTGCCACTGCACTTTAGCTTGGAAAATAACCCATTTCTGTAGCTGCACTTCTCTCCGGTCAAGAATGGTCAGTGGTTCGACCAGAACCTCGCCTTCCGGCTCGACCTGCAATCAGCAACAGATTTAGTTATTTTCTTGTTTCGGAACAAAGCTTATCTAGAATGACTAGATTAATTATTACCCGAACATTCTGCCATTGAATCACATGTTTAGGATCGTAGACGTATTGTTTCAATACGGAAACGTGAAAAACATTGTGGATCCTAATATGGCTTGGTAGGGCGAGTTGATAAGCTACCGGCCCCACCCTAGCCAAGATTTGGAAAGGGCCAAAATAATGAGGTGCAAGTTTGGCACACCCGCTCCACTGCAAGGTACTCCTTCTGGGTTGGATTCTAACAAACACATGGTCCCCAACTTGAAATTCTTTGAACCTTCTCTTTCGATCAGCAAAACTTTTCTGTCTATCCTGAGCAGCATTTAAGTTGGTACGCACCCTTTTTACGGTTTCTTCCATTTCCTTGAGCATTTCAGGACCAATTCGTAACCTGTCCTCAGGTCCACCCCAACTTGAGGGTGTGCGGCACTTCCGCCCATACATGACCTCAAAAGGACTCAACTGTGTTGAGGAGTGATACCCATTGTTATATGCGAATTCGACTAGGTGGAGATATTCTTCCCATTGAGTTGGCTTCATCATAACACATGCTCTCAGCATGTCCTCCACAACCTGATTCACTCACTTCGTTTGGCCATCTGTTTGGGGATGATAGGCTGTGCTAAAGTTCAGCTCTATTCCCAGTTCAAAAAACAATGTCCTCCAAAAGGCTGATGTAAACTTAACATCACGATCTGAAATGATTACCTTCGGAAGTCCATGCAATTTGAATACATTTTGCATGAAAATATGAGCAATTTGCACAGCCTTATATGTTGATTGCACAGGTATGAAGTGTGCTGCCTTACTCAACTTATCCACTACCACCATAATGGAATCATTATTCTTCTTCGTTCGAGGCAATCCAGTTATAAAATCCATGGAGATAGTCTCCCATTTCCATTCCGGAATGGGTAGGGGTTGTAGCAGCCCTGCTGGATGCAAGTGCTCCGCCTTGATCTGCTAACATTCTAGACATCGTGCTAGATACTTAGATACCTCCTTCTTCATTTTTGGCCAATAATATTCTCTTCGAAGAGCGGTAACCATTTTCTAGTATCTTGGATGCCCGGTGTAATGGCTGATGTGGAATTCATCCAGAATCAACTTCTTAAGACTTTCTTCATTGGGTATATACAACTCTTTATTAAAGTACAACATTCCGGCATCATCTAGTTCATACCCTTGTTGTATTTCCTTACCAGATAGTTGTTGTATTTGCTGTTTAATTTGCAGATAAACAACATCTTGTTCAGCCACTGTTTTTATCTTTTCAAATAGAGTACTTTGCCATTTACTGACTGAAATCTTGCACACGCATTGTACCTTTCGACTTAATGCATCTGCTACTCGGTTCTCCTTCCCTTTTAAATGCTTAATTTCAAAGTCGAACCCGCTTAAGAAGTCAGCCCAACGAGCTTGTCTCGTATTTAAGGTGGGTTGACTGAAATAGTTTGTTAGGCTG
This sequence comes from Pinus taeda, assembly GCA_000404065.3. Lineage (NCBI taxonomy): Eukaryota > Viridiplantae > Streptophyta > Pinopsida > Pinales > Pinaceae > Pinus > Pinus taeda. The sequence goes on from APFE030237327.1 coordinate 111,727, forward strand.
TGGTGGTCTGTTAGCAACAGAAATTTTCTGCCCAAGAGATAGTGTCGCCACATTTTCAGGGCATGAATGACAGCTGCCAGCTCCAAGTCGTAAGCAGAGTATTTCTGCTCATGTTCTTTCAGTTTCCTAGATTCATATGCAATGACTCTTCCTTCTTGCATCAGCACTCCTCCCACACCTTCTTTACTTGAGTCTGCACAGACCATGTAATCCTTATTAGGATCAGCTATACTCAATACAGGTGCGGTGGTGAGTAAGTGCTTGAGCTGTTCAAAGCTCTTCTGGCATTCTGAGGTCCCCTTAAATACTTTTCCCTTCTTTTGTAAGGAGGTGATAGGGTATGCTACCCTCGAAAAGCCTTCAACAAATCTTCTATAATAACCCGCCAACCCCATAAAGGACCTAATATCTGCCACGTCCTTTGGTATGGGCCACTCCATTATAGTTCTGATTTTCTCAGGGTCTACTGTGATTCCTTCCTTTGTGATTACGTGGCCTAAGTATTGTGTCTCCTCCTTGAAGAAATCACAATTACTAAACTTTGCATATAATTGATGTTCTCGCAAAGTTTGCAACACCAATCTGAGGTGTTCCTCGTGCTCCTTTCTTGATCGGGAGTAAATCAGAATGTCATCTATGAATATCAACACAAACTTGTCTAAGAACCTGTGAAACACACTGTTCATCAAACTCATGAAGGTAGTAGGTGCATTGGTCAGACTAAAAGGTAGCACCACGAATTCATAATGCCCATACCGCGTTCTGAAAGCAGTCTTAGCGATATCCTCCTCTTTAATTCTGATCTGATGGTAAGCAGATCGCAGATCGATTTTAGAAAATGCCGTCGCTCCCTTCACTTGATCAAAAAGTTCTTCAATCCTAGGCAAAGGATATTTATTTTCGATCGTGAGCTTATTCAGCTGACGATAATCAATGCACATCCGAAAAGTTCCATCTTTCTTTTTGACAAACAACACTGGGGCTCCCCAGGGTGATACACTGGGACGGATGTAATTTTTATCTAACAGATCCTGCAGTTGCATTTTTAATTCTGTTAGTTCTGGTACACTCATGCGGTATGGTGCCCATGATACGGGTGTTGCCCCTGGAATCAGCTCAATGGTGAAATCCACATCTCTCTTAGGTGGTAATCCCGGTACTTCCTCGGGAAAAACATCTACAAATTCCTGTACCACTGGAATGCTACCCAGCATAGCAGTTTTATCCTTCTGATTTGCGTAACCCACCTGAATAGCGTAGATTTGACATTTCTTCCTGATGCACTTAGCTAGCTGAGATGCTGTAATGGGTCGAATCTGTACAGGATGTCTGATTCCTTGTAACTCCTGCTGCTCTCCACGGTCATCCTTATAGTAGATGGTTTTGGTCTTGCAATTCACTAAGGACTAGTGTTTTTCCAGCCAGTCCATCCCAATCAGGATATCGTATGAACCCAACGGTAGTACATTTAAATCTGCCACTATTGGCTGTCCTGCTATGGTTAAGGAACAATTATTTACTTTGGCCAAGACTCGTCTCTTAGCTCCTGTAGCTAATTGGACCAGCCATGGGTTCCTGAAATTTTCAGCTTGTAGTTTACACTGTTCTACTATTTTTGGGCTAACATAACTTAAAGTAGCTCTTGGATCAATAAGAACAACTATAGAAAGATTTGAGATTTTACCTTCGAATTCAACCATAGATGGTTGATACTCTGCTTGTCAACCTTCCAAAGCTACATTAATTCTGGGTACACTGCGTGCCACGTCCCCGACGGTCGATGCCTCATGAATTTGGGATATCTGGTCTATCCCCTTTCGCTGTGGGAAGTTTTTAACATAGTGAGGTCCTCCACAACCCCAGCATTGAACTGGAGGTCTGGTCATCCCCTCAACTTCTAGTCTAACAGGATGCTCATTTACTCTAGATTTGCTCATTGGCCTAGATTGGGGCGCATTCCTTGCAACAGATCTATTGTTTAATCCTTTACCAGCACCTTTACTCCCACTGTTGTGACCTCCTTTGCTGCTCCCAACCATCCGAATGCTCCTTTTCTCATTCCACCTTTTGTTTGAGGTGTCCCCCTTTTGTTTACTCTGGTGGTAGCAGATCCTTGCTTTACGGATAGCCTCATCCATGGTCCTAGGATTGTCAAACTCAATCCTTTCCCTTATATATGAAGGTAAACTACTCACAAACCTTTGCACCTTGGCTTTCTCCTACTTGATGTAAGGTACATAACGTAGCAGTGAGGTAAAGTGATTAATGAACTCGTCCATTGTCTGCTGTCCCAATCTTAAATCATGGAATTCCCTTGCCTTTTCATCGTAAAAGCGTTCAGTCAGATACCTTTCTTTGAAGTATTTCTGAAACTTCTCCCAGGTGATGGTCCATTCACTTACCCCTTTGACAATTTTGATTTCCTCCCACCACAAGGTTGCCTTACCTTGTAACTGAAAAATAGCTAATCTTGCCTTCAGGTTATGATCATACTCGTACAACTGAAAATATTTATTCATATTTATTAACCAAGCTTCAGCTGCTTCCTCCTGTTCGCCATTAAAATGCGGGGGTTTAATTTTTCAAAACTCTCCTTGCAGCTCCATTTTCTATCGTTTTGAAGTTTGTTGTTCTAGTACATTATCAGAATGATCCTCCTTGCCTTCTGAAAGTTTAGGTTCTATCTGATAATTCTGTTCCTCTGTCATCCTCTGCTGTTCCGCACTGGGGTTGGATAGAGGGGGATTTTGCCTATTTGACAAACTCTTCAAAATTATTTCTTGTTCAACTGTTAACCGCGCGTTGTCCTCTCGCAACCATGCCATCTCATTCTTCAATTCCTGGATAGTTTCCAGGATTGCAAGGTTGGTACTTCGTGTTTCTGCACCCAATTGTACCTACAGTTCTAGATTCTCTTGAGGGTTACTGCCGGTTCCTTGCATTTTGTCTCTTTCTGGCTTAACTGCTAGCTATTGTAATTCTGTGTTTCACCCCAAATAGCAGAACACAGTTAAGTACATTATTATCTTGCATATGTATGCATGGTGTACCCTTCTGCATAATGAAACATGTTCTACTTGAGGCCACAGTGTTGAAACTGGGCTCTGATACCAATTTGTCACACCTTTGTCCACTTATACATAATTTTTTTTTTTTAATGTATGCCTAACATAATAAGCAAGCACTACATTACTATTTCTTTGTCTTTAAATGTGTACCTTTACTTTTAACGAGCAACCACATACGTTATATAATCTATTAACACATCATATGTTTATTCAAATGGTAGCCTTTGCAATACATGAACCATACATCATTATAATGTATTAATGTGTTAATGTGTTATCGAATGTGATTTGGGTATAAGCACTACCTCACTGCAAACCTAGCTATAAGTTTACCACAGTATCATATGTTAATATGGTGCGGCCTTTGATGGTCCTGCCGCATCTTATACAGGTGCCAACTCACCCAAGCCTTTAAGACATTCGTCCTTACTGGGGCAGGTGGCATGGTCTGGCTCCTTTGGCCATGTGACACCTTGGAAACGAGGATCTCAGTCCTAACGCTTCTGGTTCCCGACTTACTTTGACGGCTTGGATCTCATCCAAATATCGGATGGTTAATATGTACTCTAGGGTTTGTTATGATATATAAACATCCGCCTACAGTCTCGGGGTTCATTTTCGTGCTAGCCTTCTCAGCTCTGGTCCAGTGTTCCACCTCAGGTTTAATGTCACCAGCAACATTCTTTTACTCGGCAAACGATTCAGATGCTAAGAACTGCTTGTCAACCGGTCATCTCAGGTACTGGTTCTTGATTACCAATTTCATAGTGTTTGTTAATCGTTGGGTTTATTTGAACAATGTCTTACTGGTTGATTTCTCTTGTTGCTATGGTATGCAGCCGCGTCCTGCAACCCTTCGGATGGAACAAGGGTGGCCTTTCATGGCGATTCAACCCTCTCCGTCACAGGTAAGTTGAAGCTCATGTTACTTCACCTGCATATCAAAACTCAAAGTCACTGGTCTGAAACTATGGTTTATGATGGATGCAAACCGCCGCTCCTACGCGGGTTTCCTCATCTCATTCGTTGAGGTATTCTCTATAGAGAACCCTCACGGTGCATCCTCATTGCCGTCTGGTCTTATCAGTAAATTTTTAGTTAAGTTATTGTTCAATGGAACCTGGGTTCTTTTACAAATGTTCATAATCTTCATTGTTATACAGTACTGTTTTAAGGCACACCCGATTTGGGTTGATATGACTGTTCTTAGATTTTGGTTGCGCATCTGGCCTCAGTGCTCAGATCCGGTAACAGTTCTTCTGCGGCTTGTATTCAAACAATGTGTATAGTTAATTTCTCTTTCAGGGTTTACCCTTCGATGCTATATGTAATTTTAGATTCATATTATGATGAAACGGTCTAAGCCTCAGGGCAAATTTTGCATAGTCATAGTATTGTGAAATTGTTTGAGCCTTAGAGCAACTTTGCTTGCATTTTTATGATTTTGTTTCGAATTTCCTTAATCCTGATACAGAATATGGGGTTTATCTTATTATTTCAATTTCTGCTGGTTTACATGACTGTCGTAGCATAAATAATCTTAGATTACAATGCTAGCTTCACACTCGCTCCATTTTTATTGTGAGTTCCTCATCTTTGCTAATCTGCACGACATGCATTCATAGGTTGTCTTCTATATTATTCTTTACTTTTCTCTTATGGAAATGCCGTTTCAACCGAGGTTTCTCTTTACGGCTACATGCATAGCCTTGCTTGTATTTACAATGTATGGCCCATTCGAGGTCGCATGCATAGGATTGTATTTATAAATGTAACCCTTTTTGCAGTTACATGCATAGGATTATATAAATATATGTAACCCTTTTCACAGTTACATGCACAGGTTTATGTATATAAATGTAAATGTATATTTCTTTCCCTTTATCTTTCTAAAGAACTGGATTTTTGCTATCAGGTCCGCTTGTGACTTAAATACATGGGTTATGAGACACGAATGATTATTGTTCTCTGTCACGTAGTTTATCAATAAACTCTATTTATTTAGAATATTTATCTACTCTGTTTCATGTCTTCAGCTAGTTATTCCTGATAACAGTAGGGTTGTTTATTCTTCTACCACAGCGGCACCTGACTACGGTCGGTACACCTCTGTTCAAATTCAGAGGTCCTAACCCTCATTTCCGTCGACATACTACAACATTTAATGATTTCTTTCAAGTGCTCACTATTGTTTTGTTTTACTGTTAACCTTTCAGCCGTTAAACAACATTCTGGTTTTGCTAATAAGGGTATGTCAAGTCTGTTACACAATAACCAGATCTTGATTAACCTTTCTCTGTACCGATATTCAGTCTTGGCTAAATATCTACGTATAGCTTGTTTAACGTGATGCTAGCTCAGACCTTGTCTGTTAATTGACAGTCTATCCTTTAGCTCTAGGACTACACCTGTACATTTGGGTTAACATTGCGACATTGACTAGGAAAATGCAAGACATGTTTTCCTGTTCAACTGCTGAAATTTTAGTGCATAATTATTCTCAATCAGGGACTTCACAGTTTGGAACCGTACCTGGTTTTCCAGTATCAGGAATGGTTTTTTTCAAACAAAACAAGTCACCTGAGCTTTAATCCTGATCGTCCACCCAGCCATGAGATCCATCCCTCAGACGAAATTCTCCCCCCAAGCCATCCTGCAGGCCTCAAGCCCTCTACAAGATTTGTGCACTCTCCATGCCTGGTTATCTGGTCCTCACCAGACTTAACCACTTTTCTCTTTCTTTTTTTTTCTTTTTCCTCTCTTGGAAAAGAATCTCTTCTGTCTGTCCTCACAGCACAGAAATTCCTCCCTCAGTTAGGACTTTCCTGTTTTGGAGGGTATTTTCCTTCAGTTATCATAACTGATCTTTTTCTTTAAGATCCACCTCTTAGAGGCTACCAGCATTTCAAGAAATATTTAAATTACTTTAAAAAAAATAGTTTGTCACAGTTTTGTTTAAAACATAACAACAACTGTATTATTGTCTTTTACCACAGTAAACTTTCACATTTACATAGCCCGGGGTCATTACAGTGGTGATGTTGGAACTTCTCAAAACATGTTGATTTATGTGAAGAGGCTAGCTAATAAGACCACTCATTGCAACTGTTCCTCAAAAAGGGCAAAACAACCAAGTGAAAGTGCATGATCGGCCAAAGGGATGGTGGTGATGGGATGAAAACAACCAAGGCTCATTTGACAGAAGAGGCCGATAAAATGGAAATCATGAGGGTTAGAAAATGGAAATGGGTTCATTTTTACACAAGCTTGGACCATAGGGAACTATGCTTGGGTTCAGTTTCATGTTTACACAAGCTTGAAACGAGAAACTATGCTTGGATTTAGTTTCATTTTTAAACAAGCCTAAAATGAAGAACTATGCTTGAATATAGTTTCATTTTTACACAAGCTTGAAATGAAGAGCTATGCTCGAGATTGGTTTGCATGCCCCCAGCATGATGAAAGGGAGAGTCTCCTGAAACTAGATGGAAGTTGCTGTAGTGAAGCAGGATGGTTATCCAACACCTTTTTGGCTTCATCTAGATAGGGACAAAGGTGAATGGGGTGATTCCCTTCACATAACCTACAAGGAAACTTAACTTTACCATTAGGTGCATGCCCCCCAAGCTTCATTACATTCACTTAAGTAGACTACTCGTGGCTATCATGTGGATGGAATGAAGGTTCATTTACGAGATCTAATCAAAGACTCGACTTGAAACTTTGCTCCAGGGAACCTTGTTTCATTTTTTAATGAGATTGACACAAGACAAGGAACTCTACTCAGGTTCTTTGTTTCATTTTTTAACGAGCTTGACACAAGAAAAGGAACTATGCTCACAGGAGTTGTTTCATTTTTTAATGAGGTTGACACAGTAAAAAAATTATCCTCATATCCTTGGTTTCATTTTTAATGAGGTTGACACAAGACAAGGAACTTTCCTCATACCCTTTGTTTCTTTTTTTTAATGAGGTTGACACAAATCAATAAAACTAAAGTAGGGCTAGACAAGGAGATAGAAATTTGTTCTCTGATACATGACTTTCATTGATCAATCAACGAGCAAACAAATAGAGAAAAGTTGGCAAAAACACTTTCCAAAGGTGGGAATTTGACCTGAGGTTGATCAGCATAGGTCAAAGAGGGCCTAACTGTGTTGTAGAGCATTGTCTCTCACCCAAGGGTGCTCTGCAGAGCATTGTCCCCTGACCAAGCCTGCACTAATTTCTTAGAGGCCACTCAAGATTCATCTAACCTCAATTTTTGACCAAAATTCAATGCAAAAGAGCTGAAATACAGTCAATGAACACAAGTAGGGTCTACAAGTGTGTCCTAGGAGGTGGATAAGCTACTAGGAAGGTGATCATTCCCCAGCGGAGTCGCCAATTTGTTTTGGAGAACTTAGCATCTACAAATAAATACTAGTTCCCTAGATAAGTAGTTGTATCTAGAACAACAGTTTAAAGTGTTTTAGACTTTTCCTATAAACAATAGATAAGATTAGAAGATAGAGAGACTACATGTAGTTTCGCTTTCCTCTCGTCTCCCTTGTATCAATTTCGTCGCTCCTTCCCATACTTAATCCACTTGAGAAGTACCTCATAAACACAATAGAAGACAAAAACCGATCAAAGCATACGATCTATTGAATATAAGTGAAAGGAATCTAATACAATTCACACACATAAGCATTATGAAACAATACAAACATATGGGAAAAATGTTCAAACACTTTATTAGATAGAAGAAGGAAATGCAACCATCGGTGTCTGATTAAAAGTCACTCCTCTAGCTTGGATCCCATCCACATCACATCAAAAGCATGAAAAACTTGTAGCATCGCAATACTTGCTTGAAAGCCAAATCTCATAGCAGCATTATCTCCTTACAATTCAACATAATCCAGCCTCTGATCACTTAGATGAGTGGTCAATTTATAGGAAGATGAAGGAGGTTTTATCATTAATGGTGGCATTGAATGGCCTTCCATACTTAGAATTAGTTCCATGGAGGAAGGGATGAGAGGATAGGATGCACCTTAACTCATTCCTCATCAACTTTCGAGCTCATAGGAGTTGATAAGTGAGGGAAACTTCTAGATGACTCCATGATCCAGATGGATGTTGGTGGCCACCCACCTATCCCACTTGGACCCCCACAACTATCTCTTTTAGCGGTTTTTCGGGTCCTCAACTTCTGAAACCATTTTGAGGCCCTAAACAACATTTTTCTAGGAAATTTGGGAGCGACATGGATCAATGGATTGATATTTCTCTTCCCAAAGTTGTAGTGCTTGGATAGATATTTCCAACGAGCTATTGTACATGTCAAACAAAGATCGGGTGGCAAAGTTACGACTCCGAGAAGTTGATGTACCAAATTACCCAAAACTCGGCCCACAATTTGGCATTTCATCTTCTAGGGTTAGGTTTTGGGATGTTAAGGGTTTTCCATTGTTTCTCAACAATAAATAGGCCTTAAAGCCTCATTGTAACATAGTTCAGAGGCATGTATCCGCCACATCTCTTCTCAGAGATAAGCTACCATTGCCCTAGTTGGTTTATTTCCATTTCTGTTTGTAAGCATATTTCAGTGCTTTACATTAATGAAATGAAGTATTATTTCCATTACATCTCTATGTTTATGGTTATCTCTATAATTTGTTGTGTTCCTGTTTAGATTTGGATCAGTGGTATCAGAGCAGTCTATTTTTTTCTTTGCATGTCCCCAACGAGGTCGAGATATAAGGAGTTAGGGCTTAAACTATTCGAACCTTTGAAAGACCAGCCTCGCAAATCTCGATGGCCTCCCATGGCGGATGAAAAGAAAGATGAGGGGGCAGGAGATCCTATCAAAAATTTGCTCGAAGAATCCCTCGAGCAACGAAGGAATGCGATGATGGAAAAATTTACCCAAATCCTTCAACAGCTACCCAAGGGCGACGCATCATTTTCCAACAGCTACTGTGGGAATGCCACATCATTTAAGGTACAAGTTAATTTTGAAATCCCCATATTCGAGGTTCAGATAGATGCAGATGCCGTAGATAAATGGTTAAATTTGCTAGAAGGGTATTTTTCTATTCATGAATTTTCGAGTCAAGAACATATTGTTTTCACTCTTCTCAAAGTAGCCCCCCACGTCAAGGACTAGTGGGTAACCTACTACGAGCAGAAGGATAAAAGTACAGGATCACTATTTTCAGTCGCATCCACTTGGAATTCATTCTGGGATGCCATCAAGGAGCAGTACTATCCTTTCAAAAGCTATGAGGGCAAATACATAAAGTGGACCATGCTACGACAGGGAAGGGACCAAGATATGCTAGAGTTCATAAACATTTTTCATACACTTCGCACAGAGTTGGGTATCAAGGATTTGAGCTACATTTGGTACTCAAATACCACGACTGCCTACACAGGTACATCCAGGAAGAGATGGAGTTCCTTAACATCTCTTCGCTCAACACGATGTACTGATACGTTGTCAAAATTGAGTAGAAGTTGAAACAAAAGAAGCGAGACTTTGGATTTACAAATCCAAAGGCCAAAGGCCAAAGGCAAGGCAGGGTGACCCAAGACAACCCGTTGAAGCCACAAGAAAATAACAATAGCATGAAGTCGAAGAAGGACATAGGAAAGTTGTGTGAGTTCCACAAGAGTCCCACTCATAAAACAAGTGAGTGTCGAACCAAGCAGTCACTAGTGGCCGAGTTGAAGGCTTCTGAATCAGATGCATGTTCCAACCCTAAGTCAGAACCTGACAAGGGGAATGGCAAAGGGAAGCAGATCATTGATGTGGAGCCTAGTGCCACTGTTGCTACTGCCAAGCTCTAGAAGAATGAGCCCGAAGATCCAGAGGAGGGGGAGCGTCTTTTCCACTCATAGATGTGGGTGAGGGGTTCGCCACTGCAATTCATTGTCGATGGTGGCAGCCAAAAGAACCTCATTTCAGCAAAGGTCGTGAAGCGGTTGGGCCTACCGGCTACACCACACTCACAATTGTATAGTATTGGGTGGCGTCACCAAAGACATGATCTCCGAGTTCACCAGCAGTGTCGCCTTCCCTATAGCATCAAACCCTTCACATAAGAGGTATTGTGAGATGTTACACCTCTAGATGTTCGCGATGTATTATTAGCCCAACCATACTTATGGAGGTGACATACTGTCTATGAGTCAAGACCTCATGCTATCCTTATTTCTTTGGGTAATTCATTATATAGGATACTAGAGGAAGCCCCACCTACCGCCACCTCTTTGATTGCTGCTAAGAAGGGCAACAAGCTCATTTTCTAGACTAGGAAATTCATTTTCTATCTAGTTCACTCCTAAAGTATGGGGAAGATCGTTGCCACATCCATGACCCCCAAGAAGGGTTCCTCCACGTAGCAGCAACAACAGAGGGATATAGTCATGAAGGAACATAGAAACAGCTTCTCCTCACCCACAAGGGAACCATGCAAGTTTTAGGTGGGTGATAAATTTTGGTTACGTATGTAGAAAGAACACCTTACAAGAGCCCATCAGAAGCATAGACCACTCCGACATGGTCCTTACATCATTACCAAGGCTGTGGGAAACAATGCTTTGGAGCACATCATTCCTCCATTCCTTCACCTGCACCAAGTGTTCAATGTGTACTACCCTCGATCGTGTTTCCCATCATTACTAGACACATTTGAGATTGCAGAACAGCTCACCAGGGACCAAGTTCAGCAGATGGAGGAACTCAATGCAATGGGGACCATTGCTTCCTAAGGGAGGAGGAATTATCTAGGTGGATGTTGGTGGCCACCCACCTATCCCACTTGGACCCCCACAACTGTCTCTTTCAGTTTTTCAATTTCCGTAATTGTAGCACAATTTACTCTTTTTAGCAGTTTTTCGGGTCCTCAACTTCCAAAGTCATTTTGAGGCCCTAAACGATGTTTTTTTGGATATTTGGGAGTAACATGGGTCCATGGACCGATCTTGCTCTTTCCAAAGTTGTAGTACTGGGATAGATCTTTCTAACAAGCTATTGTATGCGTCAAATGAAGAGCAGGTGCTAAAGTTACAACCCCGTGAAGTTGATGTACCAACATACCCAAAACAGGGCCCACAATTTGGCGTTTCATCTTCTAGGGTTAGGTTTTGGGATGTTAAGCATTTTCCATTGTTTCTTAGCAATAAATAGGCCTTCGGCCCTCATTCTAACATAGTTAAGAGGCATCTAGCTGCCACATCTCTTCTCAGAGATAAGCTTCCATCGCCCTAGCTGGTTTATTTTCATTTCTGTTTGTAAGCATATTTCAGTATTTTACATTAATGAAATGAAGTATTATTTCCACTGCATCTCTGTGTTTATGGTTATCTTTGTAATTTGTTGTGCTCCTGTTTAAATCCGAATCACTCCAAAAGATAAGAATATTCCCCAAACCCTATGTGAATTTCGCTCTTTCTCACCCAATGTAGGTGAAAGGAAGCCTAGGTGCTCTACAGAGCACCCTAGTAGTGGACTTAACTACTCTGTAGTGCACTTTCATAAGGGCTTACTTGCATTGATCCCTCTAAAGGCTATTTCTAGATGTCTTCAAGTCATGAAACTTTCTGGGAAGGAGGCATTCAATGCGGTGACTTGCTTAGGGGATGAAGCAATTGAAATTAGGGTTTGATGAGCCCTAAAACACTGATCTAGATGTTTGGATTTGATGTGCCCAAATGGATCTATAACAAACCCAATTCGAACTAGAACAATAAGAAGGCACAATAGGTCTAAAGTGGAGAGACATCATATCCTGCATATGTTTTGGAAATACAAGAGATCAACCTTTTGTTTGGGAAGGTGATCCCAAAAGATCACCCACCTTCTCCACCTAAAGAGATTGAAGAAGATAAATAAGAGAGTGCCCCTGAAGTCAATACACCCACTATCCTAAAAGTTTGGTCCACCCTAACTAACACACCTTGGAAGAGGTGGAACTTTTGGGAGAATTGAATAATTTGTATCTCAGGATACCCCTTATCGAATCCATTAAAGATGTTCCCATCTACAACAAGCTTATTAAGGAAGAATGTTTCAAAAGGTTTTGGAGAAGAAGAAGAGGCACCCCCAACATCAATGTTGTTGGATAACTATCTGATCTAGTGTTTGGGAAGGTGATCTTGCGAAAATACCTACAGCCTAGTAGCTCAGTAGGGGATGTGCATAGTGATGACATCATGGTCCCTAATACCCTAATTGATCTTGTGCCTGCAATCAATGTGATGACTAGGGAAATTATGTTGAAGCTCAATCTCCAAAAGGATTTGAGAAAAACCACCATAATGTTGCAAATTTTAGATAGATCCATAATAGCTTTTGAGGAAATTATTGAGGATGTCATGGTCTCCATTCACTCTTGGGAGTACCTTACTAATTTCCTGGTCCTCCAACGTAAAACCACGTTTAATGGCTATCCTCTCATATTAGGAAGACCTCGGTTGGCCACTTTTGATGCCTATATTAATTGTAGGGATGAGAACATGACTATCAGGAATGGACATTTATCAAAACAGCTTGTGTTGTATCCTCTTGCTTAACCTTATATTGAACATGATTTACCCATATGGTTAGAGGATGAGAAAGAGGATGAATTGTATCACACAACCCCCTACCCATTCTGCACTCTAGATACTGTTATAGGATGGGCACAACTTGATAAAGATTATCATATCCTATAAAACCAACCTCCCACTTCCATATGAGATGATGAATTTCTGAAATAATTCAAGAGTAGTCCCTAGACTAACTTGTTCTCTGTTGACTCTAGCATAGAACATGTCAATATTGTATAGTTCATCCCATCCAAAAATATAAATATCAACCCCTCTCTCTCAGAAAAACAAGAAGAACAATTGTGCAATGTACTCAAGCAACACGTGGATGCTTTTGCTTGGGATTTTAAGGAAATTAAAGGTGTGTAGACCTCAGTTTCTACTCATCATATTTACAACAAAGAGGAATGCCAGCCTGTGCACAACCCAGAGAAGGATGAACCCAATTACAAAAGCTACTGGATGTAGGGTTCATATACTCCATTTCAGATATTGAGTGGGTGGCACATTTTGTTTTAGTTCCCAAGAAAAATCTGAAGTGGAGAATCTATGTTGATTACCAGGAACTTTACAAGGCAAAAAATAAAGACAATTTTCCTTTTCCCTTCATTGACCAAGTCCTAAATGGCCTTACAGGAAATAAATTATTCTCCTTCCTGGATGAATTTAATGGATACAAACAAACCTAGATCAGCACTAAAGACCAAGATAAGACTATAATTACACATCCTTCTGGTACCTTTTCCTATAGATATCTTCTATTCGGTCTATACAATTCCCCTACTACTTTTCAAAGGGAATTTCTAAGTATTTTTGCTAAAATTTTTCATGACTCCGTTGAGATATACATGGATGTTGTCGCTCCTTATGGATTTGACTTCCAGGAAGCTCTTTCTAATCTATGTAAAGTCTTAAACAAATGTATTGAAATCAATCTCTCATTAAGCCCTGAGAAATGTGAGTCTTTTATGAATGCAGTGACTGTCCTTGGCCATTCCATATCCAAGGAAGGGATACAAGTTGACCCAAACAAGATTTCCATCATTGAAAGGGTCCATATACCTAAAAATAAAATATATATCAGGAGTTTCCTTAGATTAGTTGGGTATTGTAGAAGCTTCATTAAATATTTTAGAAAATTGGCTTCACCCTTGTTTGGACTATGTTGATGCTCCAAAATGTCCTCATCAACATGTAAGGGAGACCACTCGGTTGAGAACTTAAATTGACTCTTTTTCCATTTGGAATGATGGTTATGACTGGTTTAATTAGGTTTAGATACCCTCTCTCTCTATTGGCTTATGGTATGTCTATTATATTCAAAAAGAAAAGAGACATCAGATCTACTCTCTTGCAGATCTCATGCAAGAAACTGATTCTTAAGTTGAATTAATGGCTCAGTCAAATGACTCTAAAGTCTAGCATTGTATAAGAGGACTTATAGAATGAAATAAGTAAAACTAAATGCAGATCTACTCTAAGTAATAGAAAATAAATTGTAAATCCATCTTGATTAAAAGAAGGATTAGTGCCCCTCTCAACCAAGATCAAGGTAAAAAATGGATTTGGATTTGTTATCAATCCAAAATCTCTTCTAAGTTGCCAGAAAAGGAAATGATAGAGGTAACCACAAACCAACTTTCGAGATCAAGATTTAGCCTTCCTAATCTTAGAGAGGGCTCTCTCTTTATGATTTAACTTTGTTTTAGTTAATTGATTTTAGGCTAAGTATGACTTTTCTTGGGTTTTTTATTTGAATTTGGGTGGTGGGATCACTTACTTAGATGAAAAGGGTTGTCTTTTACCATTGGGCAGTGGGGTAAAATGTGAGACAAACAAGACTGGATTAAGTTCTAAAAATAGTGTCTACAGCGAAAAATAGAGGAGTTACTACAGATCTCAAAGGCTTGATGGTGAAATGGTTTCCAATCGGATCCAGGGAGAAATGAAGGGTTCCCTAGGACAGATTATGAAGAGAAATGCAAGAGGTCATCTGGGATGGGAGAGCAATTAAGGGTTCTCAAATCCGGATATCATAGGAAAACATATAAATTATTAACTGTGAAAAACAGAGTGTACTTAAACAAATTCTAAGTTAAATTTCCTATTAATTCATTCAAATTTAGATAACATTTAAGTTTATGAAGCACATAAGAAAGTAACAAAATCAGACAGAGAAGATACTTCACTGCAATAGCTCATCTCATGAATCCTGTAGTGCAACGTTTTTATTACTTGCTCCAGTCTGTTGACTTGAAAATTGTTACAATAGCCCTTAGGTTTAAGATCAAAATAACTCTCATTCGACACTGAATACTTTGAATTATGAAGTATTTATACAAAATAAATTACAAAATATCTCAAACTACATTGATACCTAATCTAGGAAAAAGAAATATCTTCATGCAAGAAGATAGATATAGTTATTGGACTGTTGTTTTTTGTCCCTGTTATTTAGGTTCTGCTATATTTTAGTCTTTGATCTTTTGCCCTTTAAGTTGCTTGGCTATTTGGTCTTCACATTGGATGTCGTATTTACTTATGACCTTTCATCTGATACACTTTCATCTGCCTCCTTTGTTTAGTCTTTTAACTGTATGCTCTATCACCTGCTTTTACTTTTACCTATTATAGTAAATCGTACTCAAATTTTCATGCTTCTATGTTTTTAGTAAAAATCATTTTTACTAAAAGGCACATGTAGAATACAAAATGTTTCTTGGAGAGTAGTTTGTAAGAATCTTTTGTTGTGCTGGTGAAAATGATTTCATCTATGTTTTAACCTTTACTATGTAAATTGTTTCCTTATGCTCTGTGATATTTGTCTTTTCCTTCTAAATTAAGCCCTTTGAATACATTTCCTTGCGAATCTTGGAGTAAACAGGTTGTGGAACTCACATCAAAACTGTTTATCCAAGCTTCTCGTCTTGTAATCACCTGCAAAATAAAACAAATTATTAATAAGAACTCAAGTTGGCAGGGAGGTGATAATGGCTTTATTGAATTGAGATGTCTGTGGACGGAGTCCAGAGCATGTTCGGGAGGTAATCAATGGCAATTCGGTTACAGAGGCTTAGGGTGGCACAAGAAGGGTTAGGCAGCTTTCAGTGAAAAACAAGCGAAAAGAGTGAAAATGAGGGTCTTCAGTATTTTAACGGGTAATGGATAGAATTGGTGCATAATTTCATCATGAACAGTCAATGGTTTTGGCCTACATGAGGAGGTGGTATTAAGGTTCATCGCACCACTTTTTCCAGTGGGGTAGTTTTTTCATGAGAGCACGCAAGTTAACCCAAAACTTCCACATAACCGAAAGGAGCATGAGCAAAACCATGAATTTCACATGCTCTAGGGTGGGTAAAGCTCGGAAAACAAATCAATGTGATATGGATGTGCACTGTTAGATCTAGGGGTGAAAGATCTAACGACTATCACATGGTGGAAATGTCTGGAGGGAATAAGGGTGGAGATTTACGGGGCTCATGGGTTAATTACAAATGATTTGTAATTAATTAATGAATATGGTGCTAGTTAAAAATATAATGAGCGGGTTTAATATAATGGGACCAGGGTTTAATGTGGCGGGGGTCAGTAGCCGCACCAAGGGTGGTGGGTTAAATGGGTTTATATTGGGAAAATGTGAATTTGGTAGAGTTAATTAAATCAAGTGAGGGGGAAACAAAGCTTAGGATAAAGGGGTTTTATGGGTTTATTAGGTAAAATAAGGAAATTAATAAGGGGAAAATGATTTTTTCAAAGGGGAATGGATTTCACACTAGGGAAGAGGGGTTTTGGGTTGGGAAATGACCTTTGAAGGGTAATTTTCTAGGGAAATGTGTGAAACAAAGGGGTAAGGGTCAAAATGGAGGGAAAAGGGTATATTCTTAAGAAATAATGGGATGATGGTAAAATTAGCAAGTATGTAATGGAGGGTGAAATAAAATGAGGGGAAGTTAATTAAATAAGCTTGTGAACATCTTTTCACTTTCATAACTACTCCTATACACTGAACATAGGATTAAGCATGATAAATTTGCTTATGCTTTGACAACCTTGTAATTCTGTAGCCTTTCTTGTACCTACCCTTTACTTATCCTAACATTTTTTCTTCACTTTATTGGGTGAATTTAAGCTAGCAAACCCTTTCTTTCCTTTTTCTTTTGAAAAGTAAACTATCTAATTCTAACCTTATATCTTCCAACAACTTAGATTAAGCTTATGAGCACATTTTATTTCTCTACATAACTATTGATCTGCCAAGATTAAACAGTTTGGATAGATCTTTATTCACTATCTGTAAACATGAAATTGAAAGCATGAAGTACTCAAGATTAAACTATTTGACTATCATGGGTTGTGGCATTTATGACAAGCTGCACACAACCATTATTTTTCACCGTAAAGTAAAAGGTAGTGGCATTTAGACTTGCACACTTTCATGATCTTTTTTCTTTTTGGGTTCATATTTCTTTTCACTTTTTTGATATTTTCTTATTCCTTTTGTCCATTTATATTTCTTTTAGGACATACCCTCTTTAAATTTTTTAATTTCTAATGTGGAAAACATTTTGCAGAAAGCAAAAGTATGTAAAATATTGCAAGACTAATTATAGCCAATTCAAAATTATGAATCCTATTATTATAGGACCCTAATAGTGGCTCCACATGGGGATGGAATTTCCTGGTGAAATGTCAAGAACTTTAAGATCAATAGCCTTTGAATTGTGACTACAGTTACCAAGAAAATTGTTCTTCTGTGATTTCTGCCTTATTCATACTTATGATGTTGAAACTTTCAAAGCTCAGGGCCTTCTCTCTGAGCTTCAACTTCAAAAGATTACCATCCACTCCAATCCAAAATCTGTAATGTTATATACAATGAGTAAGGTAAAGTGAACTATAGCTAATCTATGGAAAAATAATGCTTCATTATTCTTCCATTGACATGTCCTCCTGGTAGATCTAATCCATCTACCTCTCTCAAGAAAAAAACATTGTTACCTTTGTAACCATAAATGACATAAGGCCCTTGCCATAAGAAATCAAAATTTCCATGTTTTCCCTTACCTTCTCTTCTTGAATCCCACTTAAGAACTTTATCACCTATGTAAAAATGATCAGCTTTGTTCTTTTTACCTATACTTCTTCTTTGGATTGCTACAAGTGTATGGTCTGATTTACAATTAACCCATGAGCCCCGTAAATCTCCGTCTTGACCATCACCCGTCCTAGATGACTTGTGATTTTACCTATACTTCTTCTTTGGTTTGCTGCAAGTGTATGGTCTGATTTATCCTTCTCTAGATATCATTTGGTTCCACCTATAATTCCTAGATGATCTTCACCACTAGCACTCCCAAAGAGGATGGAAAAACAACATACATCCCATATACTAACTGATAGGGAGATGTGCCAATGGACTTCTTGGTAGTTAGTCTGTCTGCCCACAAGGCATTAACCAACATTTTGTTCGATGTCTTTTTGTTGTCTTCCAATAATTTTTTAATGATATTGATGAGGCTTTTGTTAGAGGATTCTACAAGTCCATTACCTTGAGAGTAATATGCAGTGGAGTGGTGAATGGTGATGTGGTATTTGTTATAGAAGTCTATCATTTTTTTGGACTTAAAAGCAGTTGCATTATCAGTAATGAGCTTTTGGGGGCATCCAAATCTTGACAAGATATTATTTTCTAGGAATGAGATAATGACAATGTTTGTGGCTTGTCTAGAAGGGATGGCTTCTATCCATTTGGTGAAGTAATTAGTAGCTACCAGAATCCATTTATGCTGAGCTGAGGAGGCTGGGTGTATTTCTCCAATGAAGTCTAACCCCCATTGTTGAAATGGAATTTCTGTGGAGATTGGTTTAAGAGGCAAGGGTAATTTTTTTTGTTTTCCCTCAAATATCTGGCACTTATGATAGGAGGTCACATGTTTCTTAACATCTACAAAAAGAGTGGGCTAGTAGAAACCAGCCCTCAGGATTTCGTCAGCAGTAATTTTCCAATACAAGTGTCCTCCACAATCCCCTACATGGAATTATTGCATAATTTTATCAGCTTCATCTTGCAGTAAACAGTTCAAAAGAATACCACTAATGTCTTTCCAAAACAAAGAATTATCTATGATACAATATCTCAATGACTTCATTTTAAAAAATCTAGGTTTATTTCTTGTTAAAGCAGGAGGATTCTGTAAGTTTAGTAATACAAATATGATATCTGCATACTAGGGTGAATCTGTAAAAGGTTCACTAATCTGTGGAGTCTCCATCTCTTCCTAATCATCAAGGGCACCAATGAAAATTAATATCTAGGGCATGACAGTTCAATTCAACTATGAGTTTGGCTAAACCTTGGCCTTTGATAAGTTTAGTGGGCTTTATTTCTATTTCATATTCCAATATAGTGGCAATCCCTTTGCCTCTTTTCCCTTCAAGCCCATTTTGTGTCAAAATTTCCTTAACTATTGAATTTGGAACATAAGCAATAATGTGAGAATACAAAATATAGACTCTGAAATATTTGATAGCCTTCACTAAAGCTAATGCTTATTTTTCCATAATGTTGTACTTGAGTGTGGCATCTCTAAAGGATTTACTAAAAAAGGCAATTGTTTGTTCATATCCTTGGTCATTCTTTTGTACCAAGACTACTGCAATGGTGTGTTCTGAAGGAAAAGAAAAAATTATAAAATCTTTTTGAAAATTAGGACTTATAAGGACTGGAGTCTTGGTTAGGGCTTCCTTGATGGCTTCAAAGGACTGTTTGGCCTCCACTGTCCATTTAAGTGTTGAATATTTTCTTAACATGTTATTTGGCTCTCTAATCAATTCTGCTAAATTTGAAATGAATCTCCTAAGAAAATTTATCTTGCCTAAAAATGATTGTAACTCTCTGATGCTTCTAGGATGGGTGATGGTCAAGACGGCCTCTATTCTAGTAGGATCTATTCTAATTCCATATTTTGATATGATATGTTCTAACAACTTTCCTTCTTCTAGACCAAAGAGTGTCTTTTTGGGGTTTAAAGAAATCACAAATTTTTTGCATTTCATAAATACTCTTCTCAAGTGATCTAGGTGTTCATTGTTAGATTTAGAAAATATTGTGATGTCATCCTTGTATACCACTAAGAAATCATGGATTTCCTTGGAAACGGATATATCCATATCTCTTTGAAATGTTTCTCATACGTTCATTAATCCAAAAGGCATCTTCAAATACATGAAGGTACCCCAAGGAGTAGTAAATGCAATTTTGGCTTGGTCCTCTGGCTGAACTAAGATCTGGTTATATCCAAAAATTCCATCTAGTAAAAAGATTATGGATGAGCCTACTACCCTCTAAAGGATATTGTCCATTTTTGGTAGAGGATAGTTGTCTTTTAATGAGACCTTATTTAAATTTCTGAAATCAACGCAAAGTCTGATTTCTCCAGTTTTCTTCCTAGTAGTGACTAAGTTTGAAACCCAATCTGAGCATCTAATGGGAGCTATAATTTGGGCATCATACATTCTTTTAACTTCTTTCTTAATATATTGCATAAGAACCAGATTAATTCTCCTAAGTTTCTCTTTAAAAGGCTTATGATCCTCTTTCAGAGGTATTTTGTGTTTAATTACGTTGGTGTCATAAGACTTCAAGTCTTCATAACTCCATGCAAATACATCTTGAAACTCTTTAAACAAATTTATGTATTTAACCTTTTCATCTAGAGGTAATGTTTTTGATAATTTAATGAGTTTAGTTTTTTCTTCAGTTCCTATGTTACATTCTTCTATATCTACTCTCAAAGGCTCCATTTTCGGCTTCCTAGCTGCATCATTGGAATCCAACAAATCTTCAAAGGGGACTAATCCCTTAGGCAAAAAATTATTTTTAAGATTCAGAATTTCAGGATCATCGCTCATTATTTCCTCTATTTCTACATTTTCTAAGTTATCTACATCTAATTTAGTGAAATTAGTAGGTTTACCTATTTCTAAAATATTTACGTCCGTGTCACCATCTATATCATTGTCTACTGTGTAGTCTGTATCTATTTTACAATTCTAAAACTCACCTTCAGCATTCATGAAATCATAAATTTGAGAATCCTGTGAGAAAATCTTTCAATACTTCAAATTGTCTAGTTGACAGTCCTATGTCTCACTTCTGTAGTGTACTAATGATTGCGCTGGGAAGGCAATTTGCAAGTACTAGAAAAAGTGGCAAGACTGTGGGCTTGCATATTTTGTTTTCTAGGAATGGTAGCAAAGTTTGTTTGCAGAAGGTCTTTGATCAAATCTAGGACAGTCTCTCTATATTTACTTAGTCTGGGATTGTTAACAGAGTATTCACCATTAATTTGTTTAATAATCAGTTCTGAGTCTCCAAGTATAGAAACTCTCTTGGCTCCAAGTTTTCTAACCATTTATAATCCTAAGATCAGAGCTTCATACTCTACCATGTTGTTTGTACACTTGAAGTTTAATCTGAATGCATGTCCCTCAGAATTATTATTTTCCATATTGTGGATCCACACTCCTGCACCCGCCCCTAGTCTATTCATAGATCCATCAAAGTCTAAATGCCAAAGGGATTCATGAAAAATGTTTTCACTGTCAGTTGT
The DNA here is from genome assembly GCA_000404065.3 of Pinus taeda. Classification (NCBI taxonomy): domain Eukaryota; kingdom Viridiplantae; phylum Streptophyta; class Pinopsida; order Pinales; family Pinaceae; genus Pinus; species Pinus taeda. Next base: position 132,989 of record APFE030237327.1, read on the forward strand.
TTTATATTTCAGTTCTTCAGCTGTCATTTCATTTCTGTCATGGTCTAAATTGTACAATATGAAAGAGTCCATATCAAAATGCATGGACTATATAGGAAAGTTTTGTGGTTTTTCTGCAGTACTCATCATGTATTTCATCAAGGTATCTCTATATAATTTCGTTCGTTGGCCAAAACCAGATATGGCAGCATATGACATATCTAACTGCAAGGATCCTTGCAATTTTTGTCCCCATGAGAGAGATAATAGCATTCCATATTTGGGTGGGATATTTGCAACTACTATGTCCATCACAAAATTCTTGTTGGGCACTGGACTAGAGTTACACATAAATCCTTGATCAAACCAAGGCATTTAACTTGGCTAGAGTCAAAGGAAAAAGATTCCTTATATGGTCTGGTGATATCTAAGTTTATTCTCTCCATGATTGCTTTTGGCATCAAATTATGGGATGCCACTAATTCTAATATAGCATTATGTAATATTTTTTCATGAATGTTCAAGCTAATGTAGAAAGGAGGGATTCCCCTTGCTGATGACTACCATTTGCCTCAGAGCCAAATAATAATTTAGGTTGATCATCATTCAAATTGACAACATCTTCTCCCTCTCCTATATTTAAAGTTTCATTTATCTATGATCTATAGGGTTCATTCTTTACTAACTCGGTCGAGGGAACTGATATCTTCAATTTTTCTATTTCAATTATGATGCTGAAAGGGAGCTGAGCTTCGTTTGTTTGGATGAGATCTTCCTTAACAAATGCAATTTGTGTATTTTTATCTTGTTTCTTAGTAGTAGGCAATTCAGTCTTTGTTTTAGCAGTTTTGTTCTGATTACTCCTATTTGGAATGTTTTGAGTGATTGTTTCAGTTTGAGTTTCAGTGGAGGTTATATCTACAATTTTTGGGGTAGAAGTCTTGTCTTTTACCCTAGGGAGGACTTGTAAAATTTTAGTGATAGGAGCTTTGGTTATCTTTTTAGTTTGAGTCTGGATTGATCTTATAGTGGGGGATTCATTGTTCTTTTTACTTCTAAAGCTATATTGTTTGTGAACCTCATATATAGCTGACTCATAACCCTGTTTAAAGTCAAAGGACACACCAGATTCTAATTGCAATTGTTGCAGCATGTACAACTGTTGTTCTTCTTCAGTAAGAAAAGCAACATCTTCATTGTTTATTCCTAACAAGTTTATCTTGGTTTCATCCTCTTCTTCATGTCTCTATGAACCCTCAACATAGCTTTCCTGGAAGGGAGGCCTAATTTGCTGATCTGGTATAGCATTCTTTCCAATGTTAGGATTCTTCCTAAAGTTGGGGTTTCTTATTGGGGTTGGTTGTTGATTCTCCCACTGAGTTTTTCTTTCCATGTTTTATAATCTATCAATTATTCTCTCTACGCTCTTTACTAAACTATCTATTTTTCCATTAGAAGTGGAAGTTTCCTCTTTAATTAAAACTCTCTTTTCATTTCTCATTCTGACTTTCTTGGCTAATAGGTTGGCCTCTACATTAACAACATTACTTTGCATTTGTTCTAATGTTCCTGCATTTCTTTCCTTTAATTGGTATCACATGTCAGTGTCAAAACCATTAGGGAATTTGATTAATGCTAGGTCAGGTGGAGGCTTAATATTAGTAGGGATTGCATTGTAGATGTTATTGAACCTAATAAAACAATATTGAATTGACTCATTAGGAGCTCTTCTAATGTTATCATATTCAGGAAGTATTTGCAGAGGGTTTTTATTTCTCTCCCATCTATCAATGAATAATCTATGAAAAGTAGCTAAGTCTGCAATATGGTGGGCAGGTAAAGCTTTGAAACATTTCTTAACATCCTAGTTAATGTTTAAGCAAACAACCTCATTTGAACATTTGATTCATCTATCTCATGCAACTCAAAATAGTCAGTCATTTTGTTCACATGCTGTTGGGCAGTGTACTCACCAGTAGCATCAAACAAAAAGATTTTTCTTTGATAATATTGAGGCATAGCATGGAGTTCTGCTGGTAAAACCAGGGGTGCATATTGGTCTGCCATGGTTGAGATTCTGGCTTGAATAGGGGTAAAGTAGTGGTGCTTGAGGAAGGGCTTGAACTAGATGGAGATGAACTAGATGATGATGAGGACGGTCGATGAATAACTAGTTTAGGGGAATGGACTGTGGTTGATACTATAGGTGAGGTTGTAGTAAAAGAAGGTGTATTTATAGTGAGTGAAGACTGTCTACAAATTTCAGAGGCAACAAAAGTGAGGGAAGCTAGTTCAACATATTTTTGAAGGTAAGCATCATCTATATGGCTTATCAATGTAGAGGTCAAAGCTTCTAACTTCTCAAAAGCCTCAAAGACAAATTTATCTAAATTTGGATGGATAATCACCCTTTTTTATTCAATGAATTGAATAAACTCAGGGTCTACCACTGTTTCATGGATTGCATTCTCCGATTTATTTCTAAATAATGAGAGGTCAAATGACAAATCAAAAGGAATTTCCTCTAAAGTTGACAACTCCTCAGGGACTGAGTTTGCTTTGACTAACTGGCTACTACTTGCCTCAGTTTCTAATTTTTTTGGTTTTCTTAAAATTCTGTATGGGTCATCAACTATAGTAGCAGGGTCTCGATCTAGATTTGCCCTTGTATAGTGAGTCTTCTTAGGAGCTAGAATTCTAACTTTTTTAACTGTTTTTTTAATGGAACGTTTCAAGAACAACTTATAAAAATGACCTTAAGGGGCTCAAGATGAAATTTAAGGTTTCCCTAAAGTTTTATTGGATTGAGGATTGAAGTCCCCAATATGATCGCCAATGATGTTATCACTACAAAATTTCTTCTAAGTTGTTAGAAAAAGAAATGATAGAGGTAACCACAAACCAACATTGGAGATCAGGATCTAGCCTTCCTAATCTCAGAGAGGGATCTTTCTTTATGATTTAACTTTGTTTTAGTTAATTGATTTTAGGCTAGTTGTCACCGTGTTTGTGTTTTTTATTTGAATTTGGGTAGTGGGATCACTTACTTAGATGAAAAGGGTTGTCTTTTACCATTGCGCTATGAGGTCAAATGTCAAACAAACAGGACTGGATTAAGTTCTAAAAACAATGTCTACAGGGCAAGATAGAGGACTTACTATAGATCTCAAAGGCTTGATGTTGAAATGGTTTCCAATCAGATCTAGGGAGAAATTAAGGGTTCCTTAGGCTGGATTATGAAGATAAATGCAAGAGGTCAACTGGGATAGGAGAGCAATTAAGGGTTCTCAAATCTGGATATCAAAGGAAAACATATAAATGAATAATTGTGCAAAACAAAGTGGACTTAAACAAATTCTGAGTTAAATTTTGAGTTAATTCATTCAAATTTAGATAACATTTAAGTTTATGAAACACATAAGAAAGTAACAAAATCAAACAAAGAAGATTATTCACTACAATACCTCATCTCATGAATCTTGTAGTGCAATATTTTTATTACTTGCTCCAGTCTATTGACTTGAAAATTTGTACAATAACCCTTAGGTTTAAGATCTGTTGACACCTAATCCTCAGTGATTAGGGAACTGAATGTGAACAGTCATCGAGAAGATGAACTGAACAATCACATTCTTGTATATATTAGATAGCTGGTTAAATGAATAAACGCATTAGTTTTTCTGGAGTTACTCCTGGCCTGACATGGTATCAGAGCACAGGTCCCAGGTTCTATTTTTAACCTTGCCTTGTAACTCCTGTCCACTGCCTACCTTCTGCTCCTCTGTCCCTCACCTGAAGGAAACCCTGCCTAAAAGAAACGTTGCCGCTGCTGTCTAATGTTAAACGCTCAGGTGTCATTTGAAAACGGTCAAATGTCCTTCGCGCACCCCAGCACAGGGGTATCACTGTTTTAACTATTCTCGTATCACTGTTCTTTATTTTCTCAAATACTGCCTTCTGTTTGCATTCGGGTGTCATTGGGATCGAAATCGTGACCTGCGTTGTGGTTTTTATACCTTTCACCATTGACACGTTAAATCGTGACCTGCGTTGTGGTTTCTATACCTTTTCACCATTGACACGTTGAATCGTGACCTGCGTTGTGGTTTTGAATTGAATGATTTACACTAGTTGCCCTGGCTACCATATCTTCCGCCATCTTCACCTTTGCTCTCAATGCCTCCACGTTTGCTCTGAGTACTCGATTATCAACAACAGCTTCACTATACTTATGACTGTTGAGACTGGCTATCCAGGATGTGAGTATCGACTCGAATCCTGTGAACCAGAAGTTACAAGTTTCTTGCTTAGATGAGCGTTCCACACAATTTATTCTCTATTTCTCCATATATACCAATTTATTTCGGCTAAGCGGTCGACATAATCCCGAAATATGCTATAAATTTCCTACTTTCATTATGTTCCAGAAGTAAATAATGGGGTTTAGATTGCCTTGCTTTAATTTCAAACTCCTATATTTCAAATCTCATCCGTCAGGAGATGCTTCACATTTTGGAGTATGATCCACCACGCACGAGAAAATGCTGCTGATGTGGTTGGCGGTATCAGTTGTTGCTGGTGGTATCAGTTGTTGTCGGTGGTATTAGTTGTGATCTTCCCCATGAATACGCAGTTTTGAATACAAAGTGCCATCCAAATGTACATATGCAGTTTTTGAAATTGTTGATTGTAATGCTTTAGAAACGCACATGATCTTCATTGCAATATATATGAAACGCTGTCTCAGAATGTCTCTAACTGCTGTTTGAAAAAATGCACATGGTGATGTAAGCTGATATTTTAAAGGATGATTGATATATGCATAGCATAGTTTTGATATGTCACTGTTTTAAACACTGTTTGATTGAAGTCCATCATACTTTTAGATGCCGAGGATAGCAGTAGAAAATTTGACTATATAGCAGCAGAAGTATTTTTTCATAAGAGAAATTTTTTTTTTGCCATTAGAAGTATTAATATATCAGCAAAAGTTTTTATATCAGCAAAAGTAATTTTTTTACAGAATGCATTCAATCATCTCTATGATAGGAATAGTTCTCACTGGCAAGGAGAACTATCCTGACTGGTCCCGGATGGTACAACACACCCTCATTTTCAATGAGCTGTGGAAAGGAGTGTGTGTCAGAGAAAGAGCTCACCATCTAGGAAAACAATAACAACAAAGCGTATGCATTAATCGCAACGTCTGTAAATAAGGAGGTGAGTCGTCACATTTCAACATGTTCAACTGCCTTTGAAGCTTTACAAAAGCTGAAAGAGCTCTACGACTCACATTCTGCACTTGAATTCATCCAACTTATAATTAAACTCTTCACTCTTGAACTGTAAAATAATGATCCTCTTGCTCTTGCATCTGAAATAAAATCTATAGTGCATGATATCAAATCCACTAAAGTTGAGCTAGATATATCTCTTATTGCTTTTCTTAAGGCACTGTATCCTACATACTCCAATTATCTTGAGTCTTTGCAAGCAAATGGAAATCTCAAGGATATAACCTTTGACTCTCTTGTGAAAAAGTTTGCTGAAAGAGAAAAAGCCTTTGGAAAGAAGACAGTCCCTGAATCTTCTGAAGAGACTATATGCTTGGCTCATAAAGAAAAATATCCTGCTCAAGATTCTACAAGCGGAAGAGGTGGACGAAGAGGAAGAGGAAGATACTTCAGAGGCAGGGGGGGCAGACATCCTCAAGGAGAAAAGGCAGATTTACATTGTATTCGCTGCAAAAGAAATGGATCACATGATGCCTTTACATGCAAGCTACCATGGGACAAAATTGAGCAGAGAAGAAACCAACAGAAAGGTAAAACTGATGATACAGACAAAGGTAAAGCACCTGAATCCGCTCATTATATTGAGGCACAATGTAACATTGGAGTAAATGAAGATTTGTTTAACACTTCACTTGCTTCCTGGAAAAATGATTGGCTGCTTGATTCAGGAGCAACCTGTCACATGACTCATAGAAAGGACTTTTTTGAAGATTTCACTGACAATGTTGATGGAGTAGTTTACTTTGCAGATCAGTCAAAAATCAAGCCATCAGGGCTTGGCACAATCAGGCTTAAACTGCCTGGTCTCCCAGACTTTCTTCTTGATCATGTTTTATATCTCCCACAGCTCAAGAGAAACTTACTGTCCTTGGTCCACATCCGCCAGCAAGGTCACTCCATTCATATGTTTGATGGCAAGCTTGAGGTGAGAAAATCATCTGATCACTTACTTGTCATGAGGGGAATAGAAGAAGAAAGACTTCTCAAACTGCAAGGAACATCTGCTCATAAACAACATTTCTCATATATTTCTCATCATGAAGAAGGTACACTTCCATCAAGTTTATTATGGCATGCTAGATTTGGAAATTTAAACTATGACAGTCTCCGTTTATTGAAGAAAAATGGTGTTGCTGGTTTGCCTACAATTCCTAGAAAACTTAAGCAATGTGATGCTTGCATTCTAGGAAAGCATAGCAAACAGTCATTTCATGACTCACAATCAAGAGCACATAGGAAGCTTGAACTTATTCATTCAGATTTATGTGGTCCAATGCCTGTTCCTTCTGCAAATGGAAATAAATATATCATGACATTTATTGATGACTACACCAGAATGTGTTGGGTTTATTTATTGAAGAACAAATCTTATGCTTTCCTAACATTCAAGAATTTTCATAAATGGATTGAAAATGATGCACAATCTCATATTGGGTCTATTCGCACTGATAATGAAAAAGAATATACATCAAATGAATTTGAACAATATCTTCGCCAACATGGGATTAAACATCAAACAACTGTGCCTTATAATCCCCAACAGAATGGTGTAGCTGAGAGAATGAATAGAACAATTTTGAATATGGTACGATCCATGCTTTTTTCAAAAATGTAAAGATAATGTTTTGGGCTGATGCTGTTCTATGTGCTGCATATATAAAGAATAGATGTCCATCTAGTGCTATAAGAAACAAGACTCCTTATGAATTGTGGTATGGACATGTTCCTTCGGTAAAACATCTCAGGATTTTTGGTTCACCTGTTATGCTTTGATACCAAAGGTACATAGAAACAAACTTGGTGCTAGAAGTCGTAAGTGTATTTTCTTGGGGTATTCAAATACCTCCAAAGCATACCGCCTCTATGATGAATAAAATAAAAAGTTTGTTATATCTAGAGATGTAATTTTTCTTGAATCATCCAAATCTGACAATGTTGTTGAGCGGCAACTTGATCGCTTGGATAGATTCGCAAAAATGAAATCATTTCAAGAATTTGAAAATCAGATTCCACATCCTGAAGGGGGGATTCCTATACTAGATCAACATGTGGA
>APFE030237327.1:168556-184044 GCA_000404065.3 Pinus taeda
TATTATTATTGTTAGGTCGGCTGGGTTATATTGTCACTCCTTAGACTCCTATATATAGAAAGGAGGTTTTATCATTTGAATCATCCAAGAATTGTTCATTTCTGTAATGTAAAGGAGGTTGCCCCCTCGAACAGGCTGAATTCTAAGGCGTTGATCTATCTTTTCTATCTTTTCTTGGGCTGGTTTCATAACATAATAGACATGTCACACTACCATATGTACACAACCCAAGATGCATGTCATATACACAACATCACATGTACCACATGTACAACTTGTACACAACAATAGTACTGCACAACTAGAGACCACATTGTTTCTACCAGAAAACATTTCCTATAGTTTCTTTCCCATACGTAATACATGCATCAACAACCCATATCCTAGGTCCGTGGTTCTTTCCCCTATCTATGATTTTCTGAGCATGCCACAAATCACACTACATTCATTTCCCTGATGTACCCTTTAGCATTGTGTGCCATAACATAAATGTAGGCATAGTTATTAACACATAATTCCAAATCATATGCACATGATACTAAGCTCATAGGTCTTCCAGGGCTACTATGCTCACTTCACTTCTCATAACCAGGAACCTGTTCATGTCATTCACCTGCGTAAGGCAATCATTCTTCCACAAGAATGATCCCTATCAACCCTGCACACACACAGACAAATATATAGAAATTGGCATAATCATTATCAAAACATATTTACCAGTGTTCATAAGGTCAAGGTTAAGAGAACTTTATTTATCCATGCACAACATGCACAACATTGAGAACAAAAGTTCCCAAGTTAGCCAAGGCATTTGATACCTTAAACTCATTTATGTTACCTTTCCTGATTACCTTTCTCATGATTGTCCTGCCACTATTGTTGTGGAGGACAAATTTCTCCTGCAGACAAGAGCAATCTCCTTAGACTCTAAAGAGGTCTAGTAAGAAACAAAACAATTAATTGATACCCTTCCTTAATTCATAATTGAATGGTAAAGTATGAGATATGTAAGAGCCTCTTAGCTTTCTACAAAATGCATGTGTAAGTCCTTTCCTAATTGCTTCAAGGGAAGATCTGCACAAATAGAAACAAACAAGGCATGAAAGCATAGCATAGATAAATATGAAACACAAAGAAAACAAAAGTTGCAACATACCACATATCATAGGATTAAACCAGTATTCAGTTATAAATCATGAAAAAGATCAAGGAGATTTGCAAAGAGCATTAAAAAAATTGCAATTAGAGAAGAAAAAAATTATTGTATTAATATTTGAAGAAGAATAAGGAATACAACCTTTCCTTCATGATTTAAGCCCCCTCCCAATGGTCTCCTATCCTCCCTTTAGGTGACAAGATTTCTAGCCTTATTCCAACATCATAAGTTTACATTCAGAAGTCCTCCCTAGCCCTATAGTCTATGTTGAATTTATAAGCGAATAGGAGGAGGTTTGCGATCGTCTTCTCAAGGGATGAGATCCTAAAAAGGAGGGATTAGTGTTACAAAAGGGGAGGAAGTTTTCTCCATGAACATAGGGATGAGGCCCAAGTATGTAGAAGCTCTTGTCTTTTAGTTGGAAACTATTCCTCTAACAAGGCTTCTTGAAATCACTTTTTATTTTTACTTACGTTAAGAGATTTCCACAGCTCATAGTGGGAGTCAGAGCACTGATTTTTGCAGGCCATAATGGTAAAAACTATGGTTACACATATTTTGGACAGGAAACCACACAAGTGCTTAAAATTAAGTTTTTGAGTAATGTAATCTAGGATTCTTGTTTTCTTTGGGATTGTTTTGTTTCTAACGCTACAAGGAGAATGCTTAGAACACTTCATCGGATAATGAGAGATCGGAATTGGCTGTCATTTTCCTAATGGTGAAAAAATGACGTGTCAAACAATCCATTTATCCTAATGCACCCAACTAGCCCAACTGGCTATGAAATTATTCCCTTCATCTACACTTTATTCATGCATTGGGCTTCATCTCGGCCTTAAATTACCTATTGGGTTACACTTAGCTCTCCCTGAACTTCATTAAATTTCCTCTTCTACCAACCAATTCCTGAGACCCTCTAAACATAAAAGGAAAGAATGAGAAATAAAGATAAATAAAATAGGTAAAACGATACAACAATACAACACCACAAATGAAGTGGCATACCCATGCACCATACACAATTGAAACCACAAATAAAGATCAAACAAATCACAAAATATAGCAAGCACAAGAATCTCAACAAACGCCATGATTCAAAACCCATGGTTCCAAATGATTCCAAAGGAAAGCTCAACCTGAGCCTTCTTTAAGATTTCATTGCAGTCATTTGGCCATGTAATTCCCTACATCATACTACCATAAACACACAATTGTTAATGGATAAATAGATATAACAATATACCATTTACTTTTCCCTGCGTTATCGAGCACACTGCGGTGTAATTAAACACCTGCACATATCATCTCTTAATGGATTCAAATTCCCTTATTACGGAAACTAACTATTATGCTTGCATTTGATCAACCATTTATGATGTATCTTCATCAGCTCGAAGGTGCTTCTATGCACTTTAAGTTCCTCTATTGCTTGGTCCTGAAGCATGAGCTCCTTTCGCTATAAAATGCATTGAGGTTCTCCCTAAAACACTTCCAATCGTTCCAATTCCATCTTAGTGATGGATACTTGAAGACATGCATGCCCATTATCCACTACTTCATAGATCTAAGGAATTCCCTAACTGACCTCCCCAACTATCCGTGCCTCCTAAGCACTATAGATTTGAGGTCTGCCATGCATCCGCTACACCACTTTGATACAAAGGGAAACCATACCTTGATCCAAATGGAAAATGGAATCCACCCATGCTATTCATCGACCCATGGAATCTATCCATGGTATTGTAAGTGGCATCCACCCATGCCATTCATTCATCCGTGGTATTTTCCCATGGTATTATATGTGACATCAACCCATGGGATTCATTCACCCATGTTATTTACCACCCATGGAATTTACCTATGGTATTTTAACCAAAAAAGGTTATAAGTAACAAGTCACATTTTGTAAAAGGATAGATGGTCCACCACAATGTAGCCTTTACAGTTATTATCTATTTTAATAAAAAAATATTTCATTGTGGTTTTGTTATTTTGTGTCCTCCTCTTTTCTTTTGACATTTCTATTTCAATGGTATCAGACTCAAGTTAAGACTCCATGGGAATGAGTATTTGATGCATATTTTATTTTCAAAATTTTTCAAAATTATTCAAAAATCTTCATGCACGTGCTACGATCTCCACAGAGCGCTTTCTTGGGCAAAGCAGGAAGAATTTTCTTTTTCTCATTTTTTTTGGCAGCCATTTTTTGGGTGCCAGGTTTGTAAATCAGGTATAAAACTTTTGGTGAAAAAATTACATAAACAAATAATATATCTATATTGCTTGTAAAAAAATACCCAAAATTAAAAAAATAAATTGGCCAAGTCAGATTCTGGAGGAAGGAGATATCGCTGATTGAAAATCAGCTATGTTGCAGAAATTTTTTCTAACGATGACTCTCCTATCCTTATTTTGTTGTTTTTGTGTATAATTTTAGAAAAATGATTGCATATCTGAGCTCCTCTTAAAACATCACCCAATTTTAAAAAAATGGGTTGAATCGAAGTTCAGATGTGGAAGATATTGCTGATTTAAAATCAACTATTTTTTCTGAACTTTTGTGATGGTGGAACAGTTGCAACACGAATCTGAGATTCCAGAGTGTCCAGATAAGTATTTCCAATGCATGGGAAGATGCAGAATGGTCATTCTATTTCCAAAAATAGGTTATAATAAATATTCTGAGTTATATTGTCTAAGTTATGTTCATTTTAAATCTCGAGCAATATTTGGAGCGAGTTCCCTTTGGAGACGTGCCATCCCATCCCACTTTAGTAGGAACCTGCTTCACATTCATCAGTTTCAGCATAGCAGCATCCAACTTTGGTTGTTTGGAGAAGTGCCCTCCCACCCCAGGCTATATAGGCACTTTCTACTTCATCAACAATCAATATCACGGTTATGGGTCAACTGAACAAAACCCTTATCATTGAAGTTCATTTGCTGGTTCGCACACTGTGAGTATCAAAGTTGGTCACAAACATTACATAGTATCTCTATCCTCGGATCATCATTTTTTCATGGTTATGGGTCATCCATAAATCCACACTTCATCTAAGTCCATTTGCTAGGCCACACACTATCAGTATCACAGTTGTTCACAAGCATTATAGGGTATCTCTATCCTCAGTTACTCATTTTTCATGGTTATGGGTCAACCATAAACCCACCCTTCATTGAAGTCCACTTTCTAGGTCGCACACTCTTAGTATCACAGTTGGTCTCAAGAATTATAGGGTATCTCTATCCTTGAGTCTTCACTCATCATGGTTATAGGTTAACCACGTAAAACCCTTCCCTTTAGTTGCTCTTCATATTTAACACAAGCTTCTCAGGGGGGAAATTCATGCATTGGGGAACATTTCTTATTAAGGAGTGATGAATGATCCGAATGGAAAATGGCATCTACCCATGGAATTTACCCATGGTGTTCATCCACCCATTGAATCTACCCATGGTATTGTAAGTGGCATCCACCTATGGCATTTGCCCATGGTATTGTATGTGACAACAACCCATGGTATTTACGACAAATGGAATTTACCTGTGGTATTGTAACCAAAAAAGTTTATAAGTAACAAGTCACATTTTGTAAAAGGACAAATGAAGCACCCCAATGTAGCCTTTACAGTTATTATCTGTTTTAATAAAAAAAGTTTCTTTGTGGTTTTGTTATTTTTTGTTTTCCTCTTTTCTTCTGACATTTCTATCTTTTAGATCTTGGGGGCCTCCCCACAAGTTCTATATCATCCCTATGATAAAATCTGCCATAAGTTCAATTCTGCAATGGTTCTCTACCATTTTCTTTACTAAGTTGCTCCATAGGCTAAGACTCATGTCCTTTCTCTGCTGCATTGAAATTCTTACACGGAGCTATATTTTCCTTCTCACCTACATCCTGGTCATAGAATTCCTTGGTCTTTCAATCATGATACCTCTCAAACATGTATTTATTCAAAAATAATCTCTCATACTCATCCCAAATCATCTTATCTTCTCTAATTTCACTGATATGCTTCACATATTCCCACTAGATATCTTCTTTTCCTTTGAGACTGGAGGTAACTATCTTGTATTTCGTGTTCTATGAATATTCATGCAATTTAAAGAACTTCTTCATCCCAAGAAACCATGATTTCACATATTCTAATTTCTTCATCCCAAAAAACCATGATTCTACATATTCTAATTTCTTCATCTCTCCATCAAATGTAAGAGGCTTGGTTTTATTGAGTTGCTCTAGCAAATATCCCTTCTCACTGCTCTTATAAGGATATTGGCGGTAATGGTAATGATGTCTCTTAGAACCAAAGATAGAATAAAATCCATGAGAACTAACCCACTTGTAATATGTAAACAAGGATACATCACCTCTAACTGTATCATGTCTATCCAACATATATCCTAATTGAGCCTTGCTACCAAATGTGCCATGACTAATTCCCAGTTGTCCCTACTTTTTCAAATTTGAAAGACTTTGGCGGATGACTACATTAACTTCTGCTTTCTTTTCTTGAGCTCTAGCAAGTCTTTCCTATGCCTCATTCAACCTACTATTATCTTCCTTACAACATATTATTTCTACCTTCAAAATTCTTAGTGTATCTACTATATCCGAAGAGTACTATTCTTGTTGCTCAACTGAACTGTCCCATTCCATTCGATTCACATTAGGCCTATAAGGAGATTCATGTGAACTATACTCATATATTCTACTCTTCATCCCTAGTATTTTATTTTCCTGCAACGTACCATGTTAGATAATCCAAATAGAAGACATAATCGAGATCATACCTTAGTGTATCTCAAGGGAGGATGCTACATCTACACAATCCAATCCACATTAGTATGATACATAATAATGTTAGTAAATTAACTGCGATGACCATAATCATCATAAATATGACCACAATTCATTTATTGAAAAGTTAACTATCATGCATAACTAATTGATGCAGGTACATATTACCACACCAATGAACTAACATCTATCATGCATGTCACCACAACAACAATAAACTGATAGGCATGCATATACCACGATGCATATATCAACCATTAACCATCATGATTTTATTCCAAACATAGAAATGTGTATGGTGACATGATTTTATTTTGAGTTCTGGTCTTACAACCTCACTTTGATACTAATATGTAACCACCCCTTCGAAATTTACTCACTTTTATCAGCTCCCTAGTATAAACATGAGATTAGTGCTACTATGACATGACTTGACCCCTAATTTCTAGTGATGGAAGTGGGGCCTACAAAACGAAAACTTCCTGACATCCCCTAGGGGATACAAATCTGAGATAACCACCTCAGCTGATCAATCCCTACATTGGGACCCTTTTTCATTGATTTAACTCCACAACCGCACCCTTGACACTTCATACATGTGATTACGAGACTATAATGACATTGACATGTGTACTTCCATGTGCTTATTACCCAAAAACTCTAGTTTTGTGCAAGGCATTCCGAGATCTGATCCACCTTTCCAAGCTAGCCTCCAAACCACTGCCCATATTTTCCTGTAACTTTCCAAAATCATGATTAAAATGATAGTAATGCAAAACATTAAAACTTGAACAAGATCTTGAGCCAGACATGCTTAGTGCAAATCGAACATTGTGGTAAACATGAAAGCTACAGGTCATGAATGCATATATGATCATAAACTTCTAAATTTCATTTGAGAATCACGAGAAGGCTCCAAGCCCTTGTTGACTAGCTACAACAAAACATGTTAGTCCATGCACTCATCAACCATCTAGTAACTTAAAAAATGATTAGGATCCATAGCTAGAGAACATCACATAACTAGGTATATAACCAACATATAACCAAAATAGAGATAATAACAAATTAGCCATAATCTCAACATGATAACCCATGTAATTTCTCATAAATCAGAAATTGAAAATAGCTCATATTAACTCATAAAAATTCCAACTAAGTCAGGGAATTGCATTTATCACCCACCATATATTGGGTTGAACTAGATCTCTCTTTCAACCAATCACCACTATGACATATTCAAGCATGCATGTGGGATCATAAGGATTAAAAAAAAAATAACCGACTAGGGCTTCTAGAGGTGAAACCACCTCAACCCTCAACCACAGTGACCTATACAGTCTAGAAATAATTAACATAAACTAGATCGGTCTCTACCTAAGATGTCTAAGGATCCAATAACTAGTAATTGAACCCATAGCTAAATTAGGGCGCTAGAGAATTTGTTCCAACCCCCGACTCTTGTTGGGTTGTGTTATATTCTTTCCACGACTAGCTAGCCCATGTAGTTAACTAGGGTGTTAGAAGGGGGACGGAGGCAACCCCTTCATTGCACCGATTGCGCAGTGGGGGGGTCACAGGGGGTTTGATGGGTGCAGGTAACCTCACTCTATGGGGCCCAAGGCAATGCCCCAGAAAATATTGTTTTTGGACCCTATATTAGGTTTGGCAAACCTACCTATGGTTTTCTACATGACTTTTCGCACATGGTTTTGGACGCGATGGTTTTCGGTCCATGGTTTTGGATGCGATGGTTTTCTGTCCATGGTATTTGATGCTTCAACATGTATAAATATGTATTGTAACATTGAAAGGAATATAATGAAAAATCACGCTAGTAGTCCTAGTTTTTGGATCCAGGGGAAAATCTTTGTGTATATGTGTTTTATGTGTTATGCTCTCAAATTGTTTATTTTTTGTGTTTTAGAATTTGTATGTAGGTAATTTTTGTACGGGGTTAAAACCTACATTTTGTATTAGAGCTATTTTGGCTTCAAGGGGATGCCTTTGTTGTGAAGGGGTTTCACTTGGGCCTATGGTAGACCCTGTTTAGCGAGAGATCTACGGGATCGATTCTAGTGGTGAAAGAAGATGGTGAGCAGTGGAATGATAGAGATCAAGAAATTTAATGGTAAGAGTTTTGAGTTATGGAAACTCAAGATGGAGGATCTGTTGGTAGATAAAGATTAGTGGATCACAGTAGATCCAGGTACTAAACCAATGGGAATGTCCGATGAAGAATGGAAGAAGTTAGATTGGAAGGCAAAGAGCACAATACGATTGTGTGTCTCAGATTTAGTATTACTGAATGCATTGGGGGAAACTACAACTAAGGGTTTGTGGGACAAGTTGTGGACTTTGTACCAATCTAAGTCTCTGGTGAATAAACTGCTCCTACGAAAAAGGTTCTATAACCTGAGGATGAAAGATGGAGACTCGGTGACATAGAATCTAAACACATTTAATACTGTGGTAAGTCAGTTATTATCTCTTGATATTAAAATTTCAGATGAAGATAAGTGCATCTGTTTGTTGTGTTCTCTACCAGATTCATGGGATAGTCTAGTTATTACAATAGGTAGCAATGCAACTGCCTTGCAGTTTGATGGAATAGTCTCATCCTTACTGATGGAGGAGATGAGATGGAAAAATATGGAGAGCTAGAATGGTGATGCCTTGTCTATACGAGGACGATTGCAAAAAAGAAGCAAAAATAATTCATCGAATGGGAGATCTAAATCTAGAGGGAGATCTAAATCTCTATGAAAACCTATAAAGGTGGTGTGCTGGAAACACAGAAAGGAAGGGCAATACAAAAGGGACTATAAATCTGAAGCTCAGGGATATGATGATTCTCCTACTGCAGAGGTGAAAACAACCTCAGAGGAAGGTGGGGACGTGTACTTGGCTTCTTCAAGTACACATGTAGATCATGAGGCATGGTTGATTGACTCAGGTGCATCCTTTCACTTCACTCCCCATAGAGAGTGGTTCTGCGAGTATGAGAAATATGATGGTGGTGATGTCTTCTTGGGGGATGACAGGAAAGCTAGAACCATTGGTCGTGGAAAAGTAAAGTTGAATTTGCAAGGTGGAAGGGTTAGAAAACTTTCGGGTGCTGTGCATATTCCTGCATTGGATAGAAATCTAATTTTCGTAAGCAAGCTAGATGATGCAGGTGTAAAAATAG
Organism: Pinus taeda; assembly: GCA_000404065.3. NCBI lineage: Eukaryota > Viridiplantae > Streptophyta > Pinopsida > Pinales > Pinaceae > Pinus > Pinus taeda. The sequence continues at coordinate 177,707 of APFE030237327.1, forward strand.
TGTTCGAGAAGGATACTTGCAAAATGGTTCAAGGAGCACTAGTATTGATGCGGGGAGTTCGGATTGGAACTTTGTATAAGCTACAAGGTAGAACTCTTATTGATGGGTGTAACAGTCGTGTGGTTCCTAAAAATGGAGCAAAAAATCTAGTTGTCTCTGGAGAAAAGACCATGTTGTGGCATCTAGTGAGCACCAGTATTGCAGCAATAATGTTGCAACTCCTGGCCTGCCTACTTTACTCTTATCAACCCGGTAGTTCGTAAAAAACATGGAAGCGACGGTGTTGTATGCACAAGTACTAGTTCTTACTGCAGGCTATCACTTAATCAGCTGGTGCAAGATCACTAGGAGCTTAAGCCAACTTCTATGGATTCCAGAAGAAGCTCTATATGTGATGATAGAAAGGAAAGCTTACTCTATAGAGGCTACTCTACTTGTAAAAAGGAAAAAGACTGAAATGTAAAGTAAGCCTAGAAAAACCCTACTTAACCAACTAATCCTACTTTTGTAGAAAGAAATATGAAAACCATGAAATGAATGCCATTACCTACTCAAGGAAGTAAACAACACCTACTCAAGCTATTTAGAGAAGAAAATGAGGAAGAAACATCTTTTTGGATTTTTATGTATTTTTATGTGAATTTGTCATGAATGTAATTTATTTGTTTGTGAATATGGCAGTGAATAGGTGGAAATGGAGGATGGTTTTGGGACATGAGAGGGTGTAGGATGGTGTGGAGGGGTACTATGAGGTCTCAAGTGGCCTTCTGGAGGCTTTTCCCACAATCGGCCTTCAAAGGGAAGCCCACAGGAAAATCTACAGGAGGATACAAGGGATCTACAGGAGGTATGTAGGAGGTCTACAGGAGGATGCCAAGAGCAGTTTTGAAGGTTTTAAATGTTTGAGAGTGGGTGGAAAGGGTAGATGAAGGCTGGGATGATGTGTTAGGGCACCTAGGGTTCACCAAGGATCACTAGGAGAGGGAAAGATGGTTGGGAGAGAGGAAGAAATCCTATGGAAAAACGTAGAAAAATAAGGTAGATTTGAGGTGAACTTTGGGTGACCTGTAGGGCATAGATCGGGGAGAGAATGTGATGGTTGATAGGCTGAACTACTATGAGAAGAAATCTACCACAAAAAAACTGAGAGTCAAACAATGAAATCAGGCAAGCAAGGAAATTAAGTACATAAAAAAATAGAATTTTGCATCAAGCTAATCTACTTATGAGCTATGGAAAGAAATACTGTAAAATGCTATAATGAGAGAAAGCATGGAAGAATACTTATTGCAAAGACATAAATGAGCATGGTGAAAGAGATCTAAAGCAAAGAATTAACCTTCTAACAAACTGCAACACTGGAAATCCTATGGAGAAGGAAAATCTCTGTTTTTGTGGCAGCAAGAGGGTCTTGGCCTCAGTTCATGGTCCCAAAGGGAGGAAAGCTAGCCAAGGCACTGTTGCTGGCCCTTTGTATCTTCTTTCTATCACTATTTAACATGTTATATAGAAAACACCAATGGATCCAACCTTCTAAATCACCAAAAGCAACCTATTCTTAACCAAGAAGGAAATTCATCTACAACAGCTAATCCATAAACTGAAACAAAGCATATGAATACAAACAAGAGAAGCTTGACTGCTTGGATTGGGCCCTAACCGAAGAGCTTCAGCCCTCTGAGGTAACTCAATGCTAGCTCAAAAAGGATCTCATCTTTATTATCAAAATAGTAATAGGATTACATGAAACTGTCACCAAATTAAGCTCGAAGTTGAGTAGAGCAAAACTAGAACAAAAATTCAACAGAAATTTGACCCTAGTAAGGCCCTAGGCCTCTCTACATATACAACTGAAGCTCCCAATAGCTTCCTAAAAATCAGGGAGGCTTGGCTCCCAAAACTTGAGATAAACATAATTTATCCTCCACCTGCTCGGCTGCCTCCTACTGGATTGATTTGGCTGTTTGTGCTTCGAGCTACATGAAGGAGAATTCGAAGTGGGGAGTAATAAATGATGGGGATTCCCTCCTATAAATCCTATTCTTTGTCCACTTCGAATTATTGTGGCCAATTTTCCATTGAATCTTTGAATTTGTCTTCAAAATTCAACAAAAAATTGCATTAAACACATATTAGACCTCATGGCATCATAACTAACCCAACTCACTCCCTAAGCATAAATATAATCGAAAAACATGCAATAAGCTAAGAGAATGGATGATTTAACTATGTTAGGAGGAAAAATGAGCCCATATAATTACCCATTTATGGGGCTCATCATCACCCCTACTGAAAGTGTTGCTCATCCTCTGAGCAACTTAGTCCATATCCTCATCTTTGATGGCGCTGATGGCCTCCCTAACATCCCATGCTTCTGATGTGATCTCCTCTTCTTTGTCATGGAATCCTGCCTTTCTATCTACCTCTTCCCATTGTTGTTGCTCTTCTTCCTCTTTTTTGACTTCTAGCATGCCTACCAGTAGTGGGAGACTCAATTTGAGGCCAATCAAATTGACCTTCAAACTCTGCATGGAGTGCTTGTATAGTGGCACTCTCTCTAATGCCCGTTTCATCCTTTTTGGGGAGTGATACTCCCTAATCTGCAAACTGTGGTAGGGTGTTCCACCTCCTCATACAAGAATGAATACAGTCATCCCCAAGTAACCTTTCCATATCCTCAAAATGTGCAATGGCTTCAGCCTAATTATTCATATATTTAGGGGCAATTTGGGGATTATTTGAAGGTAGCTAGTGTGTGCTGATGAGATCCATGGGATTTGACGGCTCAGCTCTGATCGTTAGTGGCTCATTTTGCTCCTTTATCATCAACTTTCTTATTTATTCTACCCTTAACTCATCATGATTCATCCATGAGGCCATGGCCATTAGTTGCAGGTCCCCTAGCCTAGCATTGGGGTCCCACACATTCATGTATGTGAGGGCCATCATATGCAGATAGAATTCTGCTATTTTTGCCTTGTCTTTTGATGAGCTTTGGTCACACGGGTCCATAAATTGTCTGTAATCTTGAAAAAGCATTGTGTCTCTCTATGCCAAAGTCTTTATCTGAAACTGTAGCCATTGGTCCTTGAGGTATAATCCATAGGATTTTGCTGGTGTTCTACATTGCAGTGGCTCCATGGACCAGCTGGCCATGCATGCCAATTGTGTCTCTTTCTCCTTTAGCTGCCTTCTTAGCAATTCATTTTCAGTTTGGAGTTGGTTCTTGCAATTTCCTCCCTATGTCTGATAGCACTTAACTCCCTACCCATTTCTCTAAGCTTGTTCTCCATGTGGCCAACATTCTCAACTCCCTTGGATTTGGCTATTTGCATCCACCTATGTGTTCTTATTCTTTCCTTTTCTAATTCAAAGAATAGGGGGATTGCAAATGTTTGTGGAATTATCCTTCCTCCTTCAAGGAGATGGTAATAGGAGGCAAGGATGGGCTCGAGATTAGGTTCTTGTGGCTTTCTAGCTTTCTCCTTCCCCTTTAGCTGTCCTTCTATCATTTTTCAAGTTTTTTGGCCTCCTGTAGTCTTGACCAAGTCTCCTGTAGAACAATTTGTGCCTCCTTTAGAACTGTTTTTGAGTCTTGTAGTTGTACTTTTTCCTTCCAGATGGAAGATCTAGGAGTTCCACTTTCATATGTGATAGGGGTTTTAGAGGGAGATTCTTCCCCCTTGATAGTGGGTGAATCTTCAATTGTAATGGGCAGTTTTGAAGATGGTTGAGGTTTCCATGATTTGATCCTTGTGCTTTTCCTGGCCTTGAAATACATTGACTTTTTCCTCTTCCTCTTTTGTTTTGGTTTAATTAGGGTGCTGAGGGCAGTGAGAGTAGTTGCTGCCTCTCTTTCTAGGGTCTTGGGAGACACTTTTGTCTTTTCTGCCCTTTTTTCTCCTCCTTCTATCTTTTTCTCTGTCACTGTTTGTTTTGTTTCTTCCTACTCTGTTTTGGTTTCTTTCTTCTTCCCTTCTTGTTCCTCAGTTTCTTCCCCTTTTTCCCCTTGTTTCTCTTTCTCCTCACTATCAAAAGGAATGATATCATAGGTGAGGGCCTTTATGTCATCTTCTTCTATCATGCTTCAGAAAATTTCCCATGCTATGGAGATTGTGCATGTATGGAGGGCCTCTTCCACTAAAATTTTAATTAACCCATGGTGAGCCAGCTAATCTGGACACCTTGCCTTGAACTTAATGCTGGAGTCTATGAGGGACTACAGGAGGAAATAGGGGATGCTGAGTTTCTAGGGTGTTGGAGTGTCCATGCCATATCTCAGCTCATGAAGGATTCTAAAATGGTAGCCATAGACTATGTTGTACCTCCCTTCACAAGAAACATATTTGATGATTTGGTAACTAACCTCATCCCAGGGGTAGGGTATGCTTTTCCTTCTAATGCCATTTTTATCTTCTACAGAATGCTCATTGTTTTGGAAGAAGTTTTCCTTGGCAACCTGTCCAATTGGTATTTCATCTTAGCTCCAAGGTAATCCAAGAGGAAGGGTAGTAACCCTACTGAGAAATTCTGGGGTGAATTCCATGGAAAGACATCTACGAGTGACAGTGGCATGGGTTCTTCAGTGAGGGACTAAAGAAAGGGAAAATTCCTGAGCAACTTCCTCATCAAACCCTCGTAATTTCTCCAAAAATGTCATCCAATTTTCCCTGTTGAATATGGCTACTACGTCAGGATGTTCATGTAGCCTGGTTGAATTATTGGGATCCTTCCTCATGAATCTTCATATCATTGTGCTTATACCCCTTTTGAACACCAAATGTAGAGATGGAGACAAGAATTTTGAATAAAACTAGAAAACGGAGGAAAACTGTGTTTTCTTTTAAGAAAAGAGGAAGAAATTTTTTATGTATTCCTCTTCTTCTATGGACTCAATTCCTCCTTAAAATGATATCATTCCTTGCACTTATTGATAATCAAGGTGGGTATTCATGGAGCCTACCTCCTCAAGCCAGAAATCGAGCAAAAAACTTGCGTTTTCTTCTTAAAAACAACGCACCGCCCCTCTTGTAGAAGTGCCTGTAGGTGCTCCTGTAGAACCTATAAGTGCTCATGTAGAACACTGATAGTAGGAGGATGGATGAGAGCGATGGAGAACTATGGTTTCGAGGCTATGGGGTGGAAAGGATCTTGTTGTAGCTAAGTGGACGAGGATAGAATGAAAGAAAAGGTGGTGAAAGTGTTTCGAGGAGAGTACTTATTTCTTCTTTTATATATTTTTGGTGATGGGGGTGAGCTGGAAAAAAGGTACATTCGCCATATTTGGAGCGTTGGTACCCACCTACCTTGTCATCATGGTTTCTTCCCGTAATCACCTCTCATCATTACATCGGAGTTTGCAAACCCTCCACTACCTATCCTTGGGATCTTTCTTTGAGTTGACTATGTGCACGTGCTGTGACATCTTGAAATGAGTGCAGTCAACTGGATGAAGGTGGCCAAATTAACTGGCTACCTTTTCTCGTTCAAAACCAACCATCTCATTCACTTATGCATATCTTTCAATTACACAAATGCAACGGAGGAGCAAGTTAGTCACTTACCTGTGAGTCAAATGTATGTGTTGTGAGGTACTTTGGCTCCTTTCACTGTTGCATGCTTGCATTTCCTTTGCTACATGCTCTCTACTTTCTGATGTGTCATTGTTTGTCTTGTGCAGGTATCATCTAGCTAGATCTAAGCTTTAGATGTCTCCTTCAATCCCATGATTGCACTTCTTTTGCTGCTGTGGCTTGATTTTAATGGGATCAGCTGCTACAAGAATTCCTATAGGAGCTCCTGTAGCTGCTTCTCCCTTTACAATTTCAACTTATTTCTATATTGGAAGCTATGAGGATGATGCCAGAGATGCTGATGGAGATGGAGAGGTACTAGGTAAGTGGTAGGTGAGATTTGAGGTGTTTCTTCCTTTATTATTTTGTTTTCTTTCTAAAAACTAGTTTTCTGTGTTTTTATGTGACAGGAAGGGAAAAAAAATGATGATGATGATGTGATTCAGGTGTGGAATGGACACCAAGGAGTGTTGATAGCTGTAGGAGGGTTTTCATGTTCTTATTAAAGTTTCCCAACCCCTCAAAGTACTTTTTGGAACCATTTCTGGCTCTCTATGATTCCTACAAGAGCCTCCTGTAGAAAACACGGGGCCTCCTGTAGAACACACAATTTCTAGAAAAAAAATAGTGGGGTTGAAGAAAAGTTAGAAATGATGGAGAAGAGTGTTGAGGAGGTGAAATAGGCTCCTTAGCATCTTCTATTTCTCCCTGTGGCCCTCCTACAACCTACAATACACATTAAAATTCAACTTTCCTACTCTTCTT